>JBAKBP010028515.1:0-28483 GCA_037953745.1 Lithodes maja
GGGCCGTCGTGCTCCTGGCCGCCCTGGCCGCCTGGCTGGCCGCCGGGCTGGGCCTGGGCGCCGTCGCGCTCCTGGCCGCCCTAGGGTTCGCGCCGCCAAAGTTCGTGGGCGTGCTGCCCCCGCTGTAGCTCCTCGTCAGCGTCGCCAGAAGGACGGATTTTATGTTTTCAACTGGCAGGATGTGGCTGCTGATCAAGTCATTGACCCTGATGTAACCCCTTTTGATGAGGTACAGGATGCTCCAGGAGTTACCCCAAGTTTTCCTGCAGGCCCCAATGCTCGACCACATGAGCTTTTTGAGGCTTTTTTTGATAAGGAGGTTACTGACTTTGTCATAAAAGAGACAAATAAGCATTACCAAATCCAGGTTAACTTTTTTGGCAAGGTGACCAAGGGCCACATGAAGCGGTGGACCCCAGTGACTCATCCCGAGTTCATGGTGTTCCTGGCAATCACCATGCTAATGCCTCATGTGAAGAAGCACAGGTTGGCTGACTATTGGATCACCAAAGATCTAATATCCACCCCTGCCTTCGGGAAATACATCTCTCGGGACCGGTACCTCGACATCCTCGGAGCGCTCCATCTTGTCACCAACACCGACATGCATCTCCCTGACAAACTGTGGAAAATTAGGACGTTGTACGAGATGATGAGAGAACGTTTCACGTCCTACTTCATGCCCTTCTGCAACGTCTGTATTGACGAGTCTCTTGTGCTGTTCCGGGGAAAGCTGAGCTTCAGGCAGTACATCCCCTCAAAGAGACATCGCTTTGGTATAAAGTTCTTTGTGCTGTGCGATTGCCAAACTGGCTATGTCCTGGACTTCCTGGTCTACAGCGGGAAGGAAGGGGACGTGGCAATAGACCCCCTCATTGGCTTTGGCGGAGCAGTGGTTCAAGCCATGATGAACCGGTACTTCGAAAAGAATCACGTCCTCTACACGGACAACTACTACACGTCCCCCACTCTCTCAAAGTACCTCCATGAGCGCCAGACGGGGACTGTAGGCACAGTTAGAGCAAAAAGGAAGGGCATGCCAAGTTTCCCTCCTAAAACAAAGAAAGGCGATGTCTTCAAGAAGAAGTCGGGACCCATTCTGGCTATCCACTGGCACGACCAGCGGAAGGTCAACATCCTGAGCACCGTCCACAAGGGGGAAATGGTTGAGACTGGCAAGGTGGATCGCCGCACCAAAGTCAGGGTGACCAAGCCCGATGCTGTCCTGGACTACAACATAAATATGAGGCTGGTGGACAAGTCCGACATGCAGATAGGCTTCATCGACTGTCTGCGTACCTCGTGCAGATGGTACAAAAAGTTCTTTCTGCACATGGTGGACATGTCAATGCTGAATGCCTATAATATCTACAGGCTTCGGAATCCGCGCACACCCAGGAAGTTCAGTAGCCTGCGGAGGTTCCAAAAACAGGTGTTGGTGGAGCTCCTGGACAGGTATGCTATGCCACAGAGGGCAGTGGCACAACCTGGGCGCCCCGTTCAGGACCGCATGCAGGCTGCACAGTTTGTAAGTGTGCACAAGCTCGGTTACCTGCCTCTGGAACGAGATGGAGTCACCATTAGCAGAAGGCGGTGCCATGTCTGCTGGAACAGCCAGGTGAGGCCGAGGAAGCAGAAAAAGACCACCATGCAGTGTGTGGAGTGCCGACTGTCACTATGTCCTATACCGTGCTTTGCTGAATACCACAGCAAGCAGGAGTACTAACTAATAATCATAGTGAAAGTACCAAAGACTGACAATATGTATGTATATAGGCAACAAGTGGAAATAAAACAATGTACAGGTGTATTGTGATAAAAAAAGTCATGTATTATGAAAACATATATAAATAAGTGAAAAAAGACACAATAAATTGTATATAAAACGTTTACAAAGCATATAACTAAGTGAAAGTGACACATGACATAATATTAGATGGCCAAAGTATAATAAACACCTGTGATAACGAATAATCAGTGCCTAATATAACAATAACCTACCTCAATTACTAATAAAATGTACCGTATCAAGTGAAAATGAGCATTATCAGTGAAAGTGACACTCTCTCAAGCATATTTACCAAAGTGAAAGTGACACACGAACTAATATTAGATGGCCAAAGTATAATAAACACCTGTGATAACGAATAATCAGTGCCTAATATAACAATAACCTACCTCAATTACTAATAAAATGTACCGTATCAAGTGAAAATGAGCATTATCAGTGACAGTGACACTCTCTAAAGCATATTTGTCAAAGTGAAAGTGACACAAGACCTAAGATTTGATGGCCAAAGTATAATAAACACCTGTGATAACGAATAATCAGTGCCTAATATAACAATAACCTACCTCAATTACTCATAAAAACTACGGTATCGAGTGAAAATGTGAAATATTAGTGAAAATGATAGCCTAATACACATATTTTATATAATTGGACTCCAAATAACTATAATAACATCACTATCAATACATAAAATCGCCTCCGGGAGGTAAAAAGTTTGGCGCGACGAGCCGCGGCCTGGGCCAAGGCGACGCATCCGAACGCGGGATGATTTTCACGCATAAAAATCACTCCACTTCCCGCGCTCACCATTATGCAATCACTTGGGCTAGAGACCTCTACTCAACGGCATTCTACACATGAAGGTTTGTGCTACATTTTTCTGTTTTTTTTATAACTTTGTGTAATGTATTTCAGGAGTAACATGTGAGTCAACTTGTACCAAAATTCCTGAAAACCCCCGGACACAGAGTACAGTTACGATATTCCCTAGCCGGGGTCGGAGGGTTAACTAGGGAGTATATTCACTAATTGCATTTAAATTATAATTAATAAACAAAAGGACAACACATATGAACGCTACAAAAATACCAAACCACCAAACAGGCGCTGGCTGAATCAGCTGTCTCAAGCACGTCCGCCCTCCACCACGGTCTGACTGTCTGAGTGTGAGTGTGTGGGTGTGTGTGTGTTGTGAAGCTGGGTATCGAAAGCTCACACTTAGACCTACGTGACAAAAACAAATTGTACGATTATTTCTGTCGTTATTTAGTCTTTATTCGATAGTTCATACACTATTTATTTATATTTTCCATTTCTGTTAGTTTGTAGTTGTAGTTCATGCACTATTAATTCAATATTCTTGCAACTGAAATAAGATATAATATTATAAATAGGGCAGATAACTTTGATAAATAACACTAAACCAATGGAGACGCACACCACCACCCCATCCAGACGCGTCTCTATATGGCCCGCACGTGTGCGTCTCCATTGGGCCTCGAAGTCAAATGAAGGTAGCTCCACCACCATCAAAGGAAACTCGACCATGAATACAGGAGGAGGTGGGGCGAGATTGGGGTTTACCATGCATGCGGTTTATGCCCTTCTAAACCCAGTTTGAAAAAATGCGTCTCCATTGGTTTTGGACCATATCATGAACCAATGGGGACGCACCCACTTTCACGAGCACTCGTTCATGCAAGAGTCATGAACCATGCAGGAGTATAGTTCAAGACATGCTCTTTCCATTTGAAACAAAAGAAAAACAATCAGAGTTAGAGAAGTAGGAAAAAAATGAGCTGTGAAAAAATTGCTTTCTTAGGTTTTAATCTTTTCCCCGAAAATCTCATTTTTATTTTTGTTTATTTTTTCTCAAGATAAATGTGTGTCCTATTAGGCTGGTAGTCTTTGAGAACATCACTAATAGCATAAAGTATTTTTTGATGTACTGTATTTGTTTTCTTTTCAGGTAGGCCTACTGTACTTTAGTTTTTTGCATGGCAGTTTTTTTGCATGAAGTGCGTCTCTACTGGACAATTCGTCTCCTTTGGTATCTCTACCCTACCCCCTCCCTTGCAGCAAGAGCGAGGCACCCGCCTTTCAACAGTCCCACTCATATTCTATCCAGCTCTACAACCCAAGAATTAGCAAATTTTCTGTCTTTTTTTCTACTCAACAAGTGAACTCTGGAACTCTCTCCCTCAATCTTTCCTTCATCCTATGACTTAAATTGCTTTAAACTCTGTGTGTCCAGGCATATTGACACAAATGTCCCTTGAATTTGGCTCTCTCACTCTTTTGGCTTTGGGGGATGCTCGTTACAGGTTGCCTGCCTTTTATCGCCTTCATACACATAGAAAGCAAGAGAGCAAAAAATTGGGAATAGGATAATCTGGGGAAACGCTACATCCTAAAGTACTGTTCTGATTTTTGTTTTCTGGTAACATTCAAGACCGCTAGATCCGCCTTATTTACCAAGTTTTCTCTATATTTTTTCAAAGAATTTAGTGCTTTATTGTTGTTTTTCATGGTTTGAGTGGAGGATTTGCATTAACTTTACACATTAATTAATTAATCTGAAGATACGGCATCAAATGGTGCCATTTATTGTGTGAAGCGCTCCCCTCAACCCCCCCTGGACTTATTGTCATCCTCATACTGTATATGTTGATCTGTAAGAGGCTGGGGACAAGAACAGGTTGCCGGTATTTAGTTTTTGCGAGTAACGCTCGCATCATTTATTAGGTGAATCGCGGCCGTTCAAACAAGGAGGTCAAGTCGAAAAATTCATTGGACGGAATGCTTTGTCGGGATTGATTATTTTGGTGTTATTTTTCTGTGTAATCGGGTTTTTTTCAAGTTGTCGATAACTAAACTCATCCATGCAGACTATAGCCCTAATGAGAAAAATATGGCGAGTCTATAGGTCCCTATTTTCCCTAATAAATTGTTTCTAATAGCCTAGTACGGCGCAAGACGTCTTCAATGTCATTATTACCAGCAGGGGGCAAATAACAGCTGCAGTGGGATAATTAAAAAAAAATACCCGGTACTGTATAATTATACTGTATACGGTATATATAAAATATATATAGGACTAGGCCTATAAAATTTAATAAATAAAAAGTCAAATAGCCTAAGACGTGCTTCTACACGTGAACATAACTTGCGAGCGTACAACTTTTGTAAATAAAAAGACGAAACACCCGCTAATGCCCTTACCAAAGTGGGCCGAAGTTACTGGTCCGATTTTTTTTTGTTTTTGTTTTGTTTGCCAGACGCCGTAATTCCCGAGATTGCAAACTTGGTAGCATTCAAGGAGACTACTGCAAGACTCTTCTTCTTCTTCTTCTTACCTCTGACCGGGTATAGGCTATCCTAGTGTTTACTAGCCTGTACCCCTTTGAAAGGACATTAGCCTAACCTAACTACCTTACCTAACCTATCCTAGTATTATAGGTGGGGGCTGCCGCCCCCACACCCCCGCTTTGACTTAGATTTTTGGTGTATTTGTCTGTGAAGTGGGTATTTTTCAATTTGTTGATAACGAAAATCCTCCATGTGGACTATATGGAGAAAAATATGGCGAATCTATTGGTGCCTATTTTCCCTAATAAATTGTTTCTCATAACATCGCACTAGTGTCCTTGAATATTATGGCAAACTTTTTCGATAAGAACTCTAAAAAAAAATAACGTTAGCCTATACCTAAAGTATCTTAATCTTTTAATCTATTGAAAGATCGATTTGTGAGTGGCCATGAACATTAGGCGTTTGTCACGAATTGCTAGGTCAGGTTGCCCGGGCTTGACATCTACCAATAACATTTTAGACAGCGCGGGCTTGATCCACCGACCCTTTGATCAGCAGCCGACACTCTACTGACTATGCACGGCTCGCGAAATTACCATGGGCTATTACCGGATACCGGTAGGCTAGTCCTACTCTTTCTTGGGTCAAAGAGAGGAATATATAGAAAAATTTAAAAAAGGCGAAATTCACCTACTTGCTTACTATCAGAATCTATCACGACAGGTAAAAAAGGATATTAGTAAAGAAAAAAGAAATTATGAAATTAAGGTTGCCAATGACTCAAAAAATAATCCTAAAGCTTTTTACCAACTATATAAATCCAAGGTTAGAGATGTAATTGGTCCCCTTAAAACTTCGATAGGAGAAATGACAGAAAATGATTTAGAAATGTGCAGTACATTAAATAGTCAATTTCTTTCCGTTTTCACTAATGAAAATTTGGCACAGTTTCCAGAAGTCCGTAAGGTATACAGCGATAGTATAGATAATAGGTTAAGTACGGTTACTATAAGTAGAAATGATGTGCTTAAGGAAATTGACAGACTGAAACCTCATAAATCGCCTGGTCCTGATGAGGTATATGCTAGAGTATTAAAAGAATGCAGAGATGAGTTAAGTTACCCATTAACATTTCTATTTAACAAGTCATTAGAAACAGGTATAGTTCCAGAAGCTTGGAAGCTTGCAAATGTAGTTCCGATCTTCAAAAAAGGTGATAAATCAATAGCATCCAATTACCGTCCCATTAGTCTCACTTCAATCATAGGAAAGCTACTGAGTCAATTATTGCTAGGAAAATGAGAAACCACTTAGAAACATTTAACTTAATCAATTCTTCTCAGCATGGATTCACTCAGGGACGGTCTTGCCTTACTAATTTGCTTAGTTTTTTCTCAGAGGTATATGAAGCAGTAGATAATGACAAGTCATATGATATTATATATTTAGATTTCAGTAAAGCTTTCGACAGAGTCCCTCATGAGAGATTGATGAGAAAGGTTGAGGCACATGGAATAGGTGGGGCATTGTTAGGATGGATTAGGTCATGGCTAATTGGTAGGAAGCAGAGAGTCAGCATAAATGGTACCAAGTCAGAATGGGGAGCAGTCAAAAGTGGTGTCCCCCAGGGATCGGTGTTAGGTCCACTGTTGTTTCTTATATACATAAATGACCTAGATTTAGGTATAACTAGTAGGATAAGTAAATTCGCAGACGATACTAAAATAGGGAGATCAATTGATTCAGATAGCGATATAGAGTGCCTCCAAAGGGATCTAGATACCTTACATGAATGGTCAGTAAATTGGCAGATGAAGTTTAACATTGACAAATGCAAGGTATTAAAGATAGGGAAGATGCAAACAAATGTTAAATATAAACTAGCTAATTTAGAATTAGAAAATTCAGACTGCGAGAAAGATCTAGGTGTGTTTGTTAGCAATGATTTGAAGCCTAGAAAACAGTGTATAAGCGTTCGTAATAAGGCAAACAGGATTCTCGGGTTCATCTCTAGGAGTGTGAGTAACAGAACTGCTGATGTTATCTTAAAACTTTACTTGTCATTAGTGAGACCCCATATGGATTATGCTGTCCAATTTTGGTGTCCTTATTACAGAATGGACATAGATTCATTGGAGAGAGTACAGCGTAGAATGACAAAAATGATCCATAATATTAGAAATCTTTCGTATGAAGAAAGGTTGAAGAAATTAGGTTTACATTCGTTAGAGAGACGCAGAGTTAGAGGGGATATGATAGAGGTGTTCAAGTGGGTTAGTGGGATTAACAAAGGGGACATGACAAATGTACTAAAGCTCAGTGATAGCGAAAGAACTCGTACCAATGGTTTCAAATTAGATAAATTTCGTTTCAGAAAAGATATAGGCAAATATTGGTTTGGTAACAGAGTTGTAGATGGGTGGAATGGACTACCAAGTGCTATAGTGGGATCTAAAACTGTAGGGAGCTTTAAGATAAAATTGGATAAGCATATGGACGAGAAGGGTTGGGTGTGAAGGGAGATCAGCCGGGTTGGGCCAATCAGCGCTCTGCAGACCCAAATAATCCTGCGTTAATCTCTAACCGTTTTGGTAAGATGATCCTCAGGGTATTAGAGTGTGAAGCCTATAATTGGGCTTTGTAATTGAATTGGGGTTGTGTGGGACAGGGATCTGCCTTGCTTAGGCCAATCAGCTTTCTGCAGGCTCCCATTTTCTTATGTTCTTATGTTCTTAACCCTCCCGCCCCGGCTACGCATTACATAAATATTCCCCGAAATCCGGGTATTTTGGCCGAAAAACGTATAGGCTAGGCTACCGTATCATTGTTATGCTGACTGCTTCCCGCATTCCCGCGCATCCCCAAGTGTAGCTGTGTTATTTACCTGTAGAATGGCGTTAAGTAGAGCTCTCTAAGTCAAGTGCTTGATTTGTGATGATGATTTCATTGGAGATAACTTTATGGCCAAAACAGCCACTTTACACTACTTTTCGATACTTAACAACAACATACAGGCACACACGAACAAGCGATGCTCTCCTTCTTGTGGCCGGAGATGCGGGGCGTCGGTCCAGCCGGCTGTTGTTTACATGCGTCGGACCGACGCCTCGCACACCAAGGTCACAGGCTTTCAAGCAATGGTACAATGTTGTACCACCCGGGTTCCTGGGGGCAAAACATAATGGTACACACGTGTACCATCCGAGTTTGAAGGGTTAAATTGGATTTTCGGTCACGTATGTGTTTTTTGTATTACAATATAATCCTTTTTCTCTCATCAGGTCCTTCATTGATTAGTGTTTTAAGGTGGTTTTCCTTTTGCAAATTAATTTTTACTCAATATTTTGCAATATTAAAACATACTGTACCCCCTAAAACCATATTTTGTCATTACCCTAACCTAACCTGGGGCTTCCGCCCCCAGACCCGAGGGCCCTCAGGGTTAACATTGATATAGAATAGCCTATGACTGTATTGTATGACAAAATACTAAAAATACGGTAAAAAAGTGGAAAATATTAGTTCTCAGCTGGATAACATTCAAGACCTCTTTCGCTGCCTTATTAGAAATAATTTATTAGGGAAAATAGGGACCAATAGACTCGCCATATTTTTCTCATTATAGTCCGCATGGAGGAATTTTGTTATCGACACTTGAAAAAACCCGATTACACCAAAAAATAACATGAAAATAATGTCCCGAACGTAAACAAAGCATTGCACCCAATGAATCCTTCGACCTGGGACCTCTTCTTCTTGTTTTGAAAGATGCGGTGAGTGCGATTCACCCAATAAATGGCTTGAACGTAACTTACACTTACACTTTGTTACACTTTGTTGTATTCCGTCCGTTAGTGACACAGTTGAGCTGGGGCTCCACTGCGACCAGGCAGCTCCCTTTCTTCCACTCTCCATTCCAGAAGTCGGTTGGAGTTGGTGCTGGGGTATCCTGGTGTTGGTGGCCGGTCCGGTATTTTGGCCAGCCACATGTCCAAGTGTTTCTTGAAGGTGTCTGGAGACACCCCGGTCATGTTCCTGAGAGGGGCTGGTATACAGTTGAACAGTCTGGTTCCATTGTATGTAAAGCTGTGATGGATCAGGGATTTGATTTTTTGTGTTGATCCCGGCGTAGTCCTCACATAGCACAGCCTCCCTCGCCTTTGGTGTTGAGTCTCTTGGATGTTTGGATTTGGTACCTTTTTTTCCAAAATCTTCCAGACGTAGATGATGATGTATCTCTCCCTACGTCTTTGAAGTGAGTACAGCTGCAGCTCCTTGAGTCTCTCCCAGTAGTTAAAGTGTTGAAACCCATGGATTTTTACTGGTGAATGTCCTCTGGGTGGCTTCGATTTCTGTTATTTCTCCTACTTTTTGGGGAGACCAGAGCTGAGAGCAGTACTCGTGGTAGGACCAGTGACTTCCACAGTGTTAACATACACCTCTCATTTCTTGTGTGGAAGGGTTCTCAGGATCCAGCCTGCTATTTGTTTTGCTGTTGTTGTGGCTTTGGTAATATGCTGGGAAAAAGTGGCGTCACTGCTCATATTTACTCCCAAGTCCTTCACTGTGTCTTTGGCGGTAATTTCTTGCTGTCCACTTTTGTAGTTGGTGTCGTTTTGTAGTGCTCTCTTGTTCCCGTACCTTAGAAGCTCGAACTTGTCTCCGTTTAGGGCCATGTTGTTTTCTTCTGCCCACTTCAGGATTTTGTCCAAGTCTTGTTGTAGTAGCTGTGCATCATGTTGTGAGGTGATTTTCTTCATGAGTCTGGTGTCGTCTGCAAACGATGAGGCTGTTGAGTGTTCCAGGTCCCTGTCGATGTCTCCTATCATGATGAGGAATAGGAGAGGTCCCAGTACTGATCCTTGTGGTACTCCGCTGATGACCCCACCTGCTTCTGATAGGCTTCCTTGAACCGTGACTCTTTGTTTTCTGTTGGTGATGAAGCTGTGGAGCCATCTTCCAAGGTCTCCCCCTATTCCCAGTGATTTGAGTTTATGTAGAAGGATCCCATGGTCCACCTTGTCAAAAGCTTTGGCGAAATCTAGATATATGACGTCTACATTTTCTCCGTCTTGAATATCCTGTAGGATTTTGTCGTAGTGTGATAGTAGTTGTGAAAGGCAGGAGCGGCCTTGTCTAAAGCCATGTTGACCCTCGTTGAATGCCTCGTTATCTTCCAGGTAGCTGACCATCTTAGCTCGTATTGTTCTTTCTATGATTTTAATAAGATGTGACGTCAGCACCACTGGTCTGTAATTTTTGGCTATGCCTTTACTGCCCCCTTTGTGTATTGGTGTGACAGTACCTTCTTTTAGGGATTGTGGTACATATCCAGTTTGGAGGGACTTGCTCCACAGCAGTTTTAGAGGCAAGGCTAGCTGATGTTTGCAGTTTTTTAGCAGTTGGGCATGAAAGCCGTCTGGTCCTGCCGCAGAGTTTGGTCCAATCTTGTCGATGGCTGCTATTATGTCCTCTGTTGATACTGTTACCGAGGAGAGTTGATGTGGTGTCCCTGGAGCGTTGTCAAAGAAGGTCGTTGCATTATCGATTTTCTTGTCTTCATTTGGCGGGCTGAAGACACTTTCGTACTGCTGTTTGAGTATCTTGGCCATTTCGGTCGGGTCACTCTCAAGTTCACCCGTAGGTTTTGCAAGTGGTCCTATTGTTGAGGTGTCCTTTTTGCGTATGCATAGAAGAATTTGCTATTTACTCGTATGTTTGCAACTGCTTGTAGTTCTTCACGTGTTCTTTGCTCTTGGTGTGACTGGATGAGTTTACGTTCACAAAAACGATATTACATTAAGGTTAGGTTAGGTTAATCTAATATAATATTTGTACATTTTGGAAGCGTGCATGGCCACCCCACAAATATCCTTACCTACTGTAAAAGCGCGATTCACCCAATAAATAGCGCCATTTGACGGAGTATCTTCAGATTAATGAATAATGGGTAAGTTTATGCAAATCCTCCACTCAAACCATGATAAACAACAATTAAACACTATATTCCCTGGAAAAAATATAAAGAAACTTGGTAAATAAGGCAGCTCGGAAAAACTAAATAAGATGGTCACCAATTTTCCCATGGATTTTTTTATTTTTCCCTGTTAGTTTTCATCAATACAGTCAGCCCCCCCAATACGCGATTCCACAATTCGCGAAAACCCTAATACACGAGTGACCCCTCGAAAATAACATTAATTAATTAAACATTAATTACGCGAGGTGGTACCACAATACACGAATCGAGAGCTAAGAAGGGGCCAAATCCGCTATTCCCGCTTGATACGCGAGCACGTCTACGTTTCGCGAGGCCCAGGAGTAGCTCTGAAAAAAGAAGAAGACGGGCATACGCCTGCCTTCCCTCCCGCTTACCCTCCCTCCCTCCCTCCCACAGTCCCGCTCAAGCGTCATAGCCGTGCGGAGTGACCAAACGTTTGTAGTGCCTGCCACTTTTTTCGCCATGCCACGCCAATATAAGAAGATTAACACACAAAATGAAGGTGGAAGTGTTGGATAGCAAGAAAAAAGGAGAAGGAAACTGTGCAATAGGCTTGTCAGAGTAAACTGTTCGTACGATTTGGTCAGGGAGGGAGAAGTTGGAGAAAATCGTGAAGTCCTACGGTCCTAGTCCTAGTCCTAGCCTATCTTCTACTAATTTTAAGGTAAGGTTTCATATTTTTATTCATTGTTCTTATTATATATAAGATATAGACTGTACTGTAGAGCCAAAAATGTCGAAAATAATGCCAAATTTTTTGAAAATAGGCCATAATTGAGAGATGTCACCCATATCTAATTATTCCTATTTAAAGTTAGGTCCACAATACGCGGATTCCCAATACGCGGATTCCCAATACGCGATGCCTCCTGTCGCCCCTATTCTCGCGTATTGGGGGGGCTGACTGTATATAGTGTTTGGAAATAATTGCAACCCTCGGCGAAACCGTTTTCCCCATTATACAACGATCGTAAGACACGCCGCCCGATAGTGGGGAGGGCTATGAAGTACAGGGAAAATGAGGGGTTAAATGCGTAAAACGAGGATTAACACGTATTTTAGCAAAAGTTGGCTCGGGTTTGAATGTATTTCAAAGGCCTAAAACCCAATATTTCGAAAACCCGAGCCAAGTTTTGGCCAAAGCTGGCTCGGATTTGGAGAGTCTGTAGACAACAAAATGGCAGTAACCTCATTTCGAAGTTTGGCTCAGGTTTCCCGAAATTGCAAAGCCATAAAACCCGAATTTTGGAAAACCCGAGCTAAGTTTTGGCAAAACTTGGCTCGGATTTGGAGAGTTTCAAGACAATAAAATTACAGTAACCTCATTTAGAAATTTGGCTCAGGTTTCCCGAAATTGCAAAGCTATAAAACCCGTTTTTTGGAAAACCCGAGCCAAGTTTTGGCAAAACTTGGCTCGGATTTTGGGAATTTTAAGATTAACTAATTACAGTAACCTAATTTAGAATGTTGGCTCATGTTTCCCTAAATTGCAAAGCCCCAAGAACATAATTTTGGAAAACCAGAGCCAATTTTTGGCAAAACTTGGCTCGTATTTTGAGAATCGAAAAAGACTAACTAACCTAAATGTCGGAAATCGGCTCATGATTTGGCTAATTGCAAAGCCATATAGCCTAACCATATTTGTCGAAAACGTAGCACTTATTTAAATCATAAATATCCAGTAACATAGACCTAGTACATTGGATACAAGCCTAATGCACACCTTACGCCTACAATGTGTCCGTACTACCTAGTAGGCCTACGTGGGATACAACATGGCGGTTGGGCCGGCGGCCATTTGTATTCTGCCGTATCTGTAAATACGAATGAGAGTCACTTCGAGCGAATGCACAATCTAACCTAATTAACCTAACCTAATTAACCTAACCTAACCTAAGTTAACCTAAGTTAACCTAACTTACCTAAGTTAACTTAACCTAACTGGTAATTATCTTGAATAGACTCGCAGCCTTATTTGAGAGTTTTTTTGGCCAATTGTTTTTGGCAATGGTAGTTTTGATGCTATTAGTTATAATTCCACTGTGGGAGAAACCCTATATAACCCCATTATCCAACAATCTTAAGATAACTCCCCTCGATAGTGGGGAGGGCTATGAAGATCAGGGAAAATGAGGGGTTAAAGTAATATAGTAAAATAATGAAGAATAGGAATGTGTGAAATGCCAAAAATGCCACTTTTCCGAAATCCGAGCCAAGTACAGTATTGTCGAAACTTGGCTCGGATTTTCAATAATTTCAGAGACTCAAAAGAGCATTTTCTAAAAATCCGAGCCAAGTTTTGTCGAAAGTTGGCTCGGATTTTGCATAATTTCAGACACTGAAAAGAGCATTTGTTAAAAATCCGAGCCAAGTTTTGTCGAAAGTTGGCTCGGATTTTCAATAATTTCAGAGACTCAAAAGCGCATTTTCTAAAAATCCGAGCCAAGTTTTGTCGAAACTTGGCTCGGATTTTGCATAATTTCAGACACTCAACATTCAAGGAGATTACACCAGGACTGTTCTTCCCTCTGACCAGGTATAGGCTATCCTAGTGTTTACTATCGTATATTATATTAGCGGCTCGCTTGGTGTAGTGACTAGCGTCTCGGACTTCCACCCAGAAGGCCCGGGTTCGCGCCCACGCTCGGCGCATTAAAGATTTTTCACAAGCACTGAGTCGTTACCATCCCTCATGAGCAAAGGGATGGGGTAGTAGTACAGGACCCCAATGGAAATACGCCTAATCGGCCTTATTGAGCTATCCTTAGCTAGCTTAGAATGCGCTAGCTTTAAGAACTATTATATATTACCCCTTTGAAAGGACATTAGCCTAACCTAACCTAACCTAGTATTATGGGTGCCTAGGTTATAGCCCTTTGAAAGGACATTAGCCTAACCTAACAACCTTACCTAACCTAACCTAGTATTATGGGTGCCTATACCCCTTTGAAAGGACATTAGCCTAACCTAACAACCTTACCTAACCGAACCTAGTATTATGGGTGGGGGCTGCCGCCCCCACACCCCCGCTATTTGACATCTTTTTGGTATTATGGGTGCCTATACCCCTTTGAAAGGACATTAGCCTAACCTAACAACCTAACCTAACCTAGTATTATGGGTGCCTATACCCCTTTGAAAGGACATTAGCCTAACCTAACAACCTTACCTAACCTAACCTAGTATTATGGGTGCCTATACCCCTTTGAAAGGACATTAGCCTAACCTAACAACCTTACCTAACCTAACCTAGTATTATGGGTGGGGGCTGCTGCCCCCAAACCCCCGCTATTTGACATCTTTAGACAGATTTTTGGTGTATTAATACCAGTCAACTAACGTACTGAGGCCAACATCGCACTGAAGGACTACATCTTGATAAGGTAATTTGTTTATGCAGAACCAATACACAATATTGAGGACTTTGGGAATGGGGATGTGGGCATTTTCAAAGAATGCGTCTTTCACAGCACTAACATTATACTGTACCTACATCGTGATTTCCTGAGTGCATGGTGAACGTATTCTTTATTCCGTTTGTCACATCTATACTTCTTTTGTTGTCTATTTTCACTCACTTGCAATTCACTGCCACATGTACTACACTTACCAGTTGCCAAGACTAACTTATGCTGAACAAGAAAATCCCATGTAGCTTCCTTGGTTCGCAAAATGTCCCCCAATTTCTGACAGGAGAGACTACAACCTGCACAAGCGGCCATGACAGTTACAAATCTGCCGGGCTGTTTGACGTTTCTGTCAGCTGAGAGAAGGAATGGCAACAATATGCGCCGATTCGTGCGCAAGAGCAAATATATGTAATAATACTAAAACTACAAGGGAAATGGGAAAGAAAAATGCCAGAAAGGATTGAACAAATACCGGGAAAACTATGAAACATAAATACAAGCACAATGTAATGTTGCAAATGTGTATATTAGACATACAGTAACATCTTTGTAGAACATAACACTTTACCGTAGCGAGTGTACTCCATTGCGAACACGTCCGTAGCGGAGCTCTCAAGATTCCGGGAGTGAAGAAGAAGAGTTTGTTTACGCGCGGGACTCTATTTTTATCGACATAATCGAGAATTACAAAACTTATCAAAACTATTCTACCACAACGGAATCTATGTGAGTATATTATAAGGATTCCATAGAGCTTCACTTTCCCTAATAAATTATGTACAATAACGCTGCGAGTCTATTCGGGATAATTATCCCTAACCTAACCTAACCTAACCTAACCTAACCTAACCTAACCTAAATGCGCCTCCGCTCAAAGTGTCCAGATACCGTAAATACTACCACAACTACGAATCTTGTTTCTGAGACCTAGTATATTAACTTAACCTAACCAAACAACCCAACCTAACCTAACCTAGAAGCGTATTATGCGTATAATAGCGTACCTTATTGAGATGAAGTTGAGGGAGTAGGTGATGAGGTCCGTGACGAAGCGCATCCACGTCTCCGACGAGCCCAGAATTTGCCATGGTTCTATATGAGCTTGATCTAAAAATGTGCCTTTTTTTATGAGAAGTGCGGAACCCACATTGGCGGCGGGTGGTTGTTTTTTCTAAGAACCAGTAGTTACCGCAACGCCACTGTTGTAATGGCTCATAAAAATAACAGGCTTCACCACACCTCTTACACGTCACATCACTCGGCAAACACCCTTGTTCTGTGAATAGTTTCAGGGCAGCAGTATTATTACGAGTAGTGTCTACAATAATAGAATGGGGCAGAGGTGAACATCCTTTGCACTCCACCGCCATGACTCGACTGTCAATTTTCAGCTAAATCAAGGTGGGTATCTGTGATAGGCCGATTGCAATGACGTAATGAACATATTATACCTAAGTGATTGGCTCCCGAAGGTATGCGTGACAAGACCGTGACGTAGCATCTGCGTTATAATGACTGTTAAAAAAAAAAACAATAGGAAGCCAGTAGTGTCTCGTGACGTGATGCGCAAAGCTGTGGAAATGAACACCTGTAGTTTCGACAGAGATGGGCAGGTGGAGTTAGTGTTGACTAAAAAGCTGGTGGACAGACCTCGGGAGACAGGTGAAAATGGCGTGTGTACGAATCTGTGCCGTCTGTAGGAAGCTATTGACAACCATGTTACGAAAAAATTCCATTTTAGTACCATATATTTTTATTAGGTTTTGCCGAGGCTTAAAACACATTTTCATATTATGTTTAGAGCATATAAAATCCATATTTGTTTTCAAATATTGCAAAATAATTGGTGACCAACTTATTTAGTTATACTGGCAGCTCTAGAGCGTCTTGAATGTTACCCTCAGCTGATCCAAGATGGCCGCCATTTTTCCTTCCACCCTTATTTAACCCACAAAGTCTTAGGGAAAAATAATTTAATATGCAGCGGTAAACAGTAAAGACATATATTGCGGTGACTAATACTCTATGACAAAGCTATAGGCCTATTTAGAACATTATATCCCATAAGTGACCGAAAATCCAAGTTGTCCCTTTCTTGCATAAATAATAGGCTAGGCCTTGGCTAATTAAATTTATTCGACTCTCCAATGGTAATAACATATATAGGAATGATATATGGGTCATAGAGGTTGTATATATGACAATTATCCAGGTAACTACCGTAACTTGTCAAATATTACTGTTTTACCCTAGAATCCTAATTTGAAGTAAGCTATGGTCCAGGCGGCTCAACCCCCCACTTAATACATCACCAATACAAGCATTATCCATACTAGACCAGCCCTCTGCGGGTTTATATGACAATCGGCAATCTATAACACACCTCACATAATAAGAACCATCCCAACCATCAATCTACTCCTAATACAGCAGAAAATAAAGACAAAATGAAACTTACCCGTCGCCATTTGTTTCTTTTCGGCCTCTCCTTCTTCTTTAGAACCCGCCCGCAGACCGTCCAGATCCACAGGGCTGACCTTTGTATCGGTACTGGCTCAGAAACGTTAGTAGGAGGGAAAGTTTAGAGTAGAAGGATAGTTTAATATTGCCATCCAGGACCTCTGCCGGCCCTTCTGCCCCTGCCCCTGCCCCTGCCAAAGGGAAGAAAGGGACGAAGGGCAAGGCGACAAAGGCGACAGGAACAACCATAATATTGCCATCCAGGACCTCTGCTGGCCCTGCTGACGCCGCCCTAACATACAGCTGACTGCCGTGGCTGGCCTTGACAGCGACACACAGACTTCCCTTCCTCCCTCCCTCCCACTCACTTCCCCCCCCCCCCCCCACCACCACCACCTCTCCTCTAAATACATTCATAAGGCTTATATATCGCATAATTGGTATATATGCGGTATATTCCTTGTTATATGGGTCGCCTACATACGTACACGTACTTTACATATAGCATGACAGTGCTGAAAATACGATGTATACGTGATATTACAGCCAACAGACTTGCTCCCCTTCATACCTTCCCGTGTAAACTCTATCACCTCCGTTCCCGCCTCTAAACTCTCTCATAATTCGTTTATATGTCGCATATTTGGTCTATATGCGGCATATTCCTTGGTATATGGGTGGCCTACATACGTACACATTTGTACACATACTGTACATATCATAAAAGTGCTCAAAATAGGATAAATACGAGATATTACGCCCTAACCCGCCCTCCCCTCCCTCTCCTACTACCCCCTGGGCGTGCGGATATTCACCCGGGAAATCTTGCCGCGCGATGACAATCGCTCCACTTTCTTCAACTTCGGACCCCCCCCACACACACACACACATTTTTGGGGGGGTCAAATATATATGGCTGGATGCGCGTGAACATTTCCTACACATTGATGTACTTTTCATCGATATTTGCAAGGGTCGCCAAAATCGTCATATCTACGCACAGGGGAAGCTGTATACTACAGGGGGTGTGCACGTCTTAGGCTAAGGACGTTGTTGAGATCCGGGCGATTGGGCCGAAAAACGTCTACGCCTAGGCTACCGTATCTTTGTTATTTTAACTGCTAGAAAATTCCCTCACATCTCTAAACGTACTGCGGTTTCCAATCTGTAGACTGAAGTTAAGTAGAGCTCTCTAAGTCAACTGGTTCAGTTGTGATGATGATTTCCGTGGAGAGAGTTTCGAGG
Organism: Lithodes maja; assembly: GCA_037953745.1. Taxonomy (NCBI): domain Eukaryota; kingdom Metazoa; phylum Arthropoda; class Malacostraca; order Decapoda; family Lithodidae; genus Lithodes; species Lithodes maja. The sequence goes on from JBAKBP010028515.1 coordinate 18,221, forward strand.
CGATGTTAGCAATATGACACAATTTTCAACGCTAAATCTGTCTTAGCAGACCACACAACAACAAAGCTCCGACGTCTGCTTGCTTTCGGAGGTGCGCGCGTCGCCTCCGACCAGCTGTGTTTACATACGTCGGACGCATGGCTTTCAAGACATGCTTAACCTCTCCGCTGCATAGGTGGGGTGTTGGCCACCCTTCCCTGTGCGGAGGTATTTAGACTGTTTCCTAAACTCAAATCGTCATCGTACAATAAATATCATTAATACGTATTCATATGCGCCTATTTTACGTTGATTATAAAGGTATTAACCTGTTACAGCACTAAAACAAGTGGAAACAGCGTTTGGATGGTCAAAATAGGCGATACAGGCCGTGAGTTACATAACTTATGGCTGAGGCAGCCTGCCAGCCAGCCAGCTGGACGGCTGGAGAGACACTGTTGCGTGGTAGTCTCTCTCTCGCTCTTTCCCACGCTTGGTAACACAGATGACCAAGCCCTGCTAGCAACTCGCTAATGTTAGCACAAATATATACCTAAGAATAAGGGAATAACAGGGAGAATAGGTGATAAATGAAAGGGGGGGGGGGGATGTGGAGGAGTAATATTTGGCATGGCCAAGGGGCAATAAAAAAATAAATAAAAAAATAAAAAATAAACAAAAAATAAACAAAAATTGATACTGGGCTGATTTAAATGTTTTTTTTTTTAGGCCTTGAATTATATAAGGAGTTCCGCAGCCCACCGGTAGGCCTTATATAAGGAGATCCGCACTTACTGGGTTAATAGGCTTTCAAGCTTACGGGTTTTAAAAGGACACCCGGGCTCCTGCCCATCTGCCGCGGTGTCCTTTTAAAATGCTGCCCGGGCGGGAAGGGTTAAAAGACTAAGATCTATATGTGAGTAGGTCAGTCTTTTATATATATATATATACTGTATATATATATATATATATATATATATATATATATATATATATATACAGTATATATATATATACAGTAGGGGCTCACATAGAACGTGTTCACATAGAACGAGTCGCTTATAGAACGCCGACCTAAATTATTGTTCCAAAATTTTCATTAGGAACGAATGTGATCATATAGAACGATTTCGCCATCAAAGTAGGGCAAATCCGAGGAGTTCTCATATAGAGCGCCGAAATATCGTACAAAACGTACGAAATATCGTACGCTCCTGACGGAAATTTACGCTTACAGTGAACATTGACCATATTGGGCCACCAAAATGCCGCGATCACATAGAACTAAATCACATAGAACGGCCTCGTTTATCGACCAATTTCTTGTTCTATGTGAGACCCTACTGTATATATATATATATATATATATATATATATAGTTGATCTTTTAACTTTCCCATTGAAGGAATACAAAGAATTGAATAATATTTTTTGCCTTTTTTAATTAGCTAGAATTTATACTTAATTAATTTCTGTTGCTTGATTTTAAACATGTTCATTTAAGGGGGGTGACCTTTTTGTTTTCTCTTTCTCTGTCATGTATCCATTCAGCCCCATTCAGCCAGCTGTTTTAAGACGTTTACCCCCATCCAGGTGTAAATATTTTCCTGGCGAGCAGTAGCGAGCCAGCATATATATATTCTTTTGTTTTGACAGCAAGCTAAATTTGTACATTTTTCGATAGAAAAATGTCTCCGAAGCCGGATTTCTCCATACAATGCTGGCTCGCTATCGCTCGCCAGGAAGAAATCGACACTTGGATGGGGGGTAAACTTCTTAATTAAAATGTAAAACTTGCAAACTAAACAAACCAAAACTGGGACAAAAACAATATAAAGTCAAATTAACTAATCAAAATCGCTAAGTGGAAACAACGCTTCTATCTATCTATCTATTGCCTGACGCCGTGATCCCCGAAGGGGTGGCCACGAACGAACCGCCCCCATGCACCTCTGTCCCCAGTCAGTCGACGCCCCTCCCCCCAACCAGCACTGCCTTCGTTCATATACTTCCTCACTCCATCCTTCCACCTCTCTTTTGGTCTACCTCTCCCTCTCTGTCCCTCCATCTCGCTCTTGTACACCCTCTTAGTCATTCTTTCGCTTTCCATACGTTCCATATGGCCGAACCATCTCAAGTACAGTAGTCCCTCGTTATCGACGGCTTTTTTATAGACGGATTTGATTATAGACTGATTGCTTTATCATAGACGGATTCGACTATCGACTGACTTTAGACTGATTCGAGTATCGACTGATATATCGACGGATTAATTGTTTATTTGTTTTGAAGTAGGAAAAATCAAATTTCTCGCCACTAGGAGACACTGAAGAAGAAGAAGAAGAAGAAGGTAGCATCTCTCCTGCCAAAATTGGAGAGTGTCCCGGTGTATCTGGAGACATCGAGGGAAATTCGTAACCCAAGGACTTATAAAAGTGGTGGGAAGTGAGATTAAGGACAAAGAACAGATAGTGTGAAGAAGAAAGGGGGTAGACGACGGGGAGAAGAGATACAGGAAGAAGAAATGGGAAGGCGTGGGGGAGACGGAGCGGGACAGGGGACGCCATCTCAAACGTTTACAACGCGTCGACACGAGGGAGGGCCAGTCGGTGCTGGCAAATATCTACACAACTATCTCTGAGTATTTTCTTTCTTCTCTCTGCATTATGCATTCTACAGTGTAGATATAGGGGAAGGGGATAGAAAGAATAGAAGTGGGGATACAGTATAGCGGGGGAGATGGAAATAGGAAATGGGGATGGTGGGGGTGAGGGAATGGGGGAGGGAGAAAAACAGGATGAACAGGGTGGAAGAGATATGAATAGAAAGAGCAAGGAGGAAAAAATGGAGGAAGGGGAGATAGATTCAGAGATTGAGAAGGAACGCCAGGAGATGGAAAGGGAAGAGGAAAGAATCGAGAGAGAAGGGGAAACGAAGGAAGGGGATGGGGCGGGGGGTGAACAGAACAACGAAGAGGGGGGGGGGAGAAGCAAGGGATACCCAAGGGAAAGGAAGGGAAAGAAAGGGGAAAGGGACAAATGAAGGAACAAGGGAGGGGGGAGGCGGGGAAAGAAGTAGCAAGGGAAGGGGAAGAGGACAAGGGAGGAACAGGAGGAGAGAAAAAAAAGGAGAAGGGGGAGGGGGAAGGGGACGAAAGGGAGGCAGAAAGAACAGAGGGGGATACAGACAATAACCAGAAAAAGAGAGGAAGGAGCGAGGAGGGAGCAGTAATGGAATGTGAGGCGGCAGGAAATGAAGAAGGGATGAACAATGAGAAAAGTAAACAGGTCAGGAGAAGTGGAAGAACGGTAAAGAAAATAACATTCGCGGATGAAGAGGATGAAAAATGGAAAGAAAGGGAGAAAAGGGAAATAGGAAAGAAGAGAGACGGAAAGGGGGGCAAGGGAGAGAGGGAAGATAGAGGAGGAAGAAGAGAAGGAAAAAAAGGAAGGGAAAAGGGGGAGGTTCATGGCGTTATGTGGAGGCAGCTGTTGTAAGATGGCTGCCGCAGGAAAAGCTGGAAGCAGAAAAACTAACGGAAGCGCAAGCAAAGAAGTGCACGTTAATATGTTTGAAATGTATGAAGGAAATAAAGGAAATAGGGGAGGAAAACCTGGAAAGGGAACGAAATGGGAGGGAGGAAATAGAAAAGAGGTGGAAAGAAGACAGAGAAAGAATAAGCGAGGAAAAGGAAAAAATGAAGGAGAAACTAAACATGCAGAGAAAGGAAAGTGAAGAGAGGGTATGGGGCCTAAAACAGGGCATAGGACAAGTGGAAATCGCAGCGGCAAATGAGGAAAATAGATGGAGGAAAAGGGTAGAGGAAATGGAGAAGGCATGGAAAATGGAGAGAGATGGCCATAGGGAGATGGAAAAGGAATGGGAAACTGAGAGAGTTAGCATGAAGGTGGAGAGGAAAGAGTTAAGGGAACAAGTCAAAGAGCTAAATGACCAAGTGGGAAGAATGATTGAACGGGGGATTGCAAGAGCAGAGAAGACCTGACCAGGGGAAGCTCAAGGGGGTGGAGAGGAGAATAGAAGGGAAGGGAAGGCATATAAGGGTGGAGGTGATGAAGGAGGCAGACAAGTGGAGAAGGGATATGGGTGTGGAAGGGATGAGAAGAAACGGAGGGGAAGCGAAAGAGATGAGGGAAGGGCAGAGAGATACAGGGGGGAAAAAGAGGAAAGGGAAGAATGGGGTGGACAGAGGAGGAGGCAGAGTGAAGGGAGAGAAAGATGGGATAAGGAGGGGAGAATGCATCACCAGTACCAGGACGATATGAACAAAGAAGAAAGGGGAACAGACAGAAGGGTGGAACAAAGGGGATGGAGAAGGGATGCTAGAGAGGACCGGGTACTACTGATAGGGGACAGCACGATAAGATGGATGGGGGAGGAACTGATGGGCAAGGAAAAGAGAGGGAGAAGTGTGATAAGCCTCCCAGGGGCGGATATAGAAAGAATAATGCGAGGTTTGAGGAATACAGAAATGGACAAGAGGGAAGGTGGAACTGTAGTGATACAGGGGGGAGGAAATGGACTAGAGGGGAAAGGAGCAGAAGGAACGGTAGGAGCAGTAATGGAAGGAATAAAAAACTTCAAAGAAACCAACCCAATGGTAATGGTATGGGTGGTGGGAATTATAGAAAGGCCAAGGGAAGGGAAAACGGGGAAATACGAGAAAGAGAGAAAGATGACAAATGAGAGAATACAGAGGGATATCGGAGAAATGAACAAAAGGCTATGGGCAAGGGATGAAGCAGGAGTAGGATACATCGACCCAGACTACAAGCTGAGCCCAGGAGATTTTGCGAGGGATGGAATACACCTGTCAGAAGCGGGGAAATGGACTGTAGGGGGAAAGATTAGGAGAGCAATAGAAGAAAGTGAGGAGCAGAGGAAAGAGTGGCTCAGGAACACGGAAAGGTGAAGGAAGGGGAGAAGAGAGGAAGCGGGAGGAGAAAGGGAGGATAGGGAAAGAAAGAAAAGCGAGAGGGAAATGAGAAGAAGATTGAAAAGGAAGTAGAGGGAAACTTAGACATGGGAGAAAGAACGGTGGGAGAGAAAGGAGGAGGAGGTGGGGAAGAAAGAGAAATAAGAGAAAGGAAGAAAAAGCAGAAGAACAAGGGAAAAAAAGTGAAGAAGAACAAAGGGAAAGAGCGGGGGGAGGGGGGTAACGTATACCGAGGAATAAAAATAGGATGTGTAAACGTAAATGGGATGAATAGAGGGAAAATACAAGACATTGAAGAGGTATGGAGTGAGTGGGAAATGGAAATGATAGGAATAACAGAAACACACCTTAGGGGAGAGACAAAATGGGAAGGGGATAAATATACGCTCATTGGGAGAAGGAGGGAGAAATCAGAAAAGAAAGGGGGAGGGGTAGGGTTAATGATTAGGAACAACTCAAAATGGAAAATAGAGAAACTAAAGGGTGGAGAATCAAAGGAAATGGAGGATATAATGGGAGTGACGCTAGCGAGGATGAATAATGGAAGGGAAGAAAAAATAACAGCAATAATAGGGTACTTCACGGTGGAAGGGGGGAGAAGGGAACGTGAAGAAAACAGAATCAAGTACCAAGGAATACAGGAAATGATAAGGGGTAGGGAGGAAGAGGAGATAATTATAATGGGAGACATGAATGCACATACTGTATAGGGATACTAGGGGAGAGGATAAATGGGAATGGAGAAGCCTTGATCCAATTTGCGGAAGAAAATGACATGGAAATACTGAACCAAACAATGGGAGAGGGGAAGGCGACATGGGTAAGACACGGAGAAGGCCAAAGATCGGCGATAGACTTCATACTAGCGAATGGAAGAGCAAGGGAAGAGATCCAAAACATGTGGATAGATGAAGAAAATGAAGTAGGGATTCAAAGCGACCACAGACTCATGTTGATAAATTACACAAAGGAATGGAAAAGCAAAGGAAACACGAGATGGAAGATTAATAGATGGAACCTAAAAAGTGAAAAATGGGTAGAATACAGAGGTTACCTGGAAGAAATAGGGGAAAGAAGAGAGGGGAGCGTAGAAGAAATGGACGGAGAGTTGATGATGGACATAAATAGAGCGGCAGAAAGGAGTATAGGAAGAATAAGAAGATGGACAGGAAAAAGAAAACAAAAACCATGGTGGAATGGGGAAATAAAACAAGCAAGAAGTGAAAGAAGGGATGCGAACAGAGAAAGGAGAAGGATGATAGAGAGAAATAGGAGGGAAGGCGGAGAGAGGGAACGAGAAGAAAGACAAGCGGTACGGGCATACGAGGAGAAAAGGAAGAAGGTAAAAATACTAATACGAGGCAATGATAAAACACGAGAAAGAAGAAGTAGAAAAGATCAGAAGCAAGGGGAAAGAGGGCCAAAAGGAGTGGTATAGGATGTTAAGAGGTGAGACCGGTAGAGAGGAAGAAAGCGTGGAACTAATAGTGGGAGATAGAATAATAAAGACAGAAGAAGAAATAAAGATTGAAATAAAGCGATACTGGGAGGAAATAGGGGGAGTAAATGAACAAGGGGAGGAGAGGGAATGGAACTTGGAAATGAGAGAACAGGATAAGATGGAAATGGAAAGGGAGCTCACAATAGAAGAAGTAAGGAGAGGGATCAAAGCGCTAAAAAAGGGAAAGGCGACCGGCCCGGATGGGATACCAAATGAAATGTACATAGAGGAGGGGGGGGGGGGGGGGGAAAGAAATGGCAAGAAGACTGAAGAAAATGTTTAATGAGGTAATGGGAAATGAGAGAGTACCAGAAAGATGGAATGAAGCGAGAGTAACACTATTGCACAAGGGAGCGTACAAGAGTAAGAAGGAAATGAAAAGCTACAGGCCAGTGACAGTGACAAACACAATAGGGAAACTCTTCTGCGGGATATTGAAGGAAAGGATGAATAGAGCCATAGAGGGAAACGGGCTAATAAGTGATGAGCAAAATGGGTTCAGAAGAGACAGGAGGGGGACAGATAATATCTATATACTAAGCGAAGTGATGGGGAAAATGAAAAGAGAGAAAAAAATGGGTTACTGTGCATTCCTGGATATAGAAAAAGCCTATGATAGAGTAAACAGGGAACTGCTGTGGAAAATAATGGCAAGGAGTGGAATACCAGAAAAGTATATAAACATCATAACATCGATGTACCAAGGAACAAAAGCGAAGTACGCGCTAGGAAATATAGAAACGGGATGGGTAGAAAGCAAGAGGGGGGTAAGGCAGGGGTGCGTATTATCGCCGTTATTATTTGCGTTATATATAGAAGAAATGACACAGAGGATAAAAAGAGTTGGGGAGGGGATTCAGATAAACAAAGAAAGACTGGGGGTACTGCTGTTTGCTGACGACGTAGTTCTGATGGCAGAAACGGGAGGAGGGTTGCAGAGACTACTAGAGGAAGCAACGAGATTCGGGGAGGAACTTGAAGTAAGATTTAGTAAAGAAAAGAGCCAGGTGATGAAAATGAATGGAGAGCTTCAAGAGGACGAGGAATGGACACTGGAAGGAAACAGAATGAAGAAGACAAGGGAGTATAAATATCGGGGGGTAACGATCACGGAGAAAGGGTTTGAGAAGGCGAAAAGTGAAAAGGTGGGACAAATGCAACAATGGAATGGGAGACTATGGAGCGCGACAAGGCTAAGAGCGAATAGCTATGAAATAGTGCGAGGGTTGTGGAAAGGATTAGGAGTACCTGCAATAATGTACGGCTTAGAGGCGGTAGAAACAACAGAGGCGGAAACGAAGAAATTAGAAACGATACAGAATAAAATCGGGAGGACAGGATTGGGGGCAAATAAATACGTAGCTCAAGAAGCAATCCGAGGGGGAGATGGGGTGGAGTACGTTTGAGGAAAGGATTGGGAAAGCGAAAGGGAAGTACAAAGTGAGGCTAGAGGGGATGGAGGAAGATAGGTGGCCGGGGAAGGTATACAGATGGTGGCGAGCGAGCAAAGTAAATGGAACAGAGAGTGCAAAAAAAGATTGGGGAGGATAAATATAAAACAGGACCGGGTGGGAGGGGAATTTAGAAAAAGAAATGAGAGAGAGGAGTGGGTCATACTAGAAAATGGGAGGGGATGTGTCAGAGAGATAGAGAAAGGGATAAAGGAGGAGGGGAGAAGAAGATGGAGGGAGGGGGTAGAAAATAAAGCCACGCTGGCATATTATAGAGAGAAGGAAAAAACCAGCTAGAGAACTGTACTATGATGGGGGATGGGATCGAAACTTCTATTTAAAGCAAGAACAGGATCTCTAGAAACGAATGAGAGAACAAGGAGATGGAATGGAGTGGGACCGCACTGCAGTCAATGTGAAATGGGAGGAGACCCAATAGTGGAGGATGTAGAACACATAGTAACCGAATGTACAAGATATAATGAGGAGAGAGAGGAGTTGGAGAGGTACATGAGGAATAGAGTGGGGAGAGAGGGTGGGAGGAGATTAAGCAGAGGGAAGATAGAGGGGTAGGGGCGCTATTGGGGTTAACACAGGAGATGGAAACACAAGACATGGAGATGGTGAAGAGGATGTTGGAGAAAATGTGGAGGAAGAGAAATGGGTGGGGGGGGGGGGGGGGGGGGGAGCGGAGGTGAGGGGGGGATTTATACAAACAAAAAAACTGTCTCTTAAACTATCCTTCTACTCTAAACTTTCCCTCCTACTAACGTTTCTGAGCCAGTACCGATACAAAGGTCAGCCCTGTGGATCTGCACGGTCTGCGGGCGGGTTCTAAAGAAGAAGAGGTAAATAAACAAACTGATAGCGTCGGTCCTAGCTCCCGGTGTGTTCCTGTCCCTCAATTTTGTTACCCTATTGTATCACCATGGCTCCCAAACGACCTAAAGCACCTCCTCCCGGAGCTAAACCTAAGAGGGCAAGACGAGTGCTAACTTTATTAGAAAAGAAAGAAGTGCTAAATAGACTTAACAGTTGTGAGAGCTATGCAGCTGTTGGCCGCCACTTTGGACTTAATGAATCGAGTGTGCGTGGAATAAAGCGAAGAGAAAAGGGTCTTAAGGATGCTTTAGCTTCCGGTGCACCAGTGTCTGCAAAAGTGACTATGCATGTGCGAGATAATGCAATGGTGAAAATGGAAAAAGCCCTGAACATTTGGATCGAGGACCTAAACCGCCGCCGCATACCACTTGACTCTAAATTTATTAGGCATAAAGCTAAGGAACTACATGCTAAGTTTACAGGTGAAGGTGATAATACTACTGGTGAAAATGCCGATGAGCCTGGTGATAATGAAAATGCTGATGAGAATGGTGATAGGCCTAGGCCTAGTAAGAACAAATTTTCGGCAAGCAAGGGCTGGTTTGAGAACTTCAAGAATCGTTATGCCTTACATAACATTAAAGTGACCGGCGAAGCAGCATCAGCAGACACTGTGGCAGGGGGCTCATACCCTGCAGAGTTCGCTCAACACATACAAGATAAGGGTTATCTTCCTGAACAGGTATTTAATGCGGACGAGACAGGCCTATGGTGGAAAAAGATGCCTCGGTCCACCTACATTTCGAAAGAGGAAAAAAGTTCGCCTGGCTTTAAAGTGGCAAAAGACAGAGTGACCGTAATGCTGTGTGGTAATGAGGCAGGACACATGATCAAGCACATGCTTTTATATACTGCTGCACAACCTCGGGCTCTCAAAAATAAAAATATGAACATGCTACCAGTCTTCTACAGGCACAACAAAAAAGCATGGATGACATCAGACTTAATCGTTGATTGGCTGAAGAACTGTTTTGCCAAACATGTAAAAGATTATCTTGATGAACTAGGAATTGAATTCAAAGTGGTGTTATATGTTGACAGCTGCCCTGGCCACCCCAACATCGAAGTTGTTTTCCTCCCTAAAAACACCACTTCAATCCTACAGCCCATGGACCAAGGAATCATTGCCGTGTTTAAGGCAAAATATGCAGAGAAGACCTTCTCCATGATTCGTGGGTGTCTTGATGAGGAAACAGATGTCACTGTGAGGGAAATGTGGAAGCGGTTTGATATTGCCCAATGCATACATTTCATAGCTGAAAGCCACAATGAACTATCACAGTGCTGCGCCAAATCATGTTGGGCGAAATTGTGGCCTGACAACGTCCCAGACTTCGCCGGGTTCCCGACAACCGCCCCTCATATAAAGAACATTGTGAAGATGGCCAAGGAAATTGGAGGTGAGGGATTCTCTGACATGACAGAAAAGGAGGTGCAAGATGAGCTATTGGGGAATGTTGGAGACCCATTCACGAATGAAGAACTGGAACAACTGG
>JBAKBP010028516.1:0-28480 GCA_037953745.1 Lithodes maja
TGGTGTCGTGTAGTAGGTGGTGGTGGTAGATGTTGTTGTGGTAGTATTACTGGTAGACGGTGGTGGTGGTGGTAGATGTTGTTATGGTAGTATTGGTGGTGGTGGTAGATGTTGTGGTAGTATTACTGGTAGACGTGGTGGTGGTGGTAGATGTTGTTATGGTAGTATTACTGGTAGACATGGTGGTGGTGGTAGATATTGTTATGGTAGTATTGCTGGTAGACGTGGTGGTGGTGGTAGATATTGCAATGGTAGTATTATTGGTAGATGTGGTGGTGGTGGTAGATGTTGTCATGGTAGTATTAGTGGTAGACGTGGTGGTGGTGGTGGTAGATGTTGTTATGGTAGTATTACTGGTAGACGTGGTGGTGGTGGATGTTGTTATGGTAGTATTACTGGTAGACGTGGTGGTGGTGGTATATATGCCTATGGTAGTATTAGTGGTAACGTGGTGGTGGTGGTAGATATTGTTATGGTAGTATTACTGGTAGACATGGTGGTGGTGGTAGATATTGCAATGGTAGTATTATTGGTAGACGTGGTGGTGGTGGTAGATGTTGTTATGCTAGTATTATTGGTAGATGTGGTGGTGGTGGTGGTAGATGTTGTTATGGTAGTATTACTGGTAGACGTGGTGGTGGTGGATGTTGTTATGGTAGTATTACTGGTAGACGTGGTGGTGGTGGTATATATTGCTATGGTAGTATTAGTGGTAGACGTGGTGGTGGTGGTAGATATTGCAATGGTAGTATTATTGGTAGACGTGGTGGTGGTGGTGGTAGATGTTGTTATGGTAGTATTACTGGTAGACGTGGTGGTGGTGGATGTTGTTATGGTAGTATTACTGGTAGACGTGGTGGTGGTGGTATATATTGTTATGGTAGTATTGGTGGTAGTGGTGGTGGTAAATGTTGTTGTTGTAGTATTGGTTGTAGTGGTGGTGGTGGTGGTGATAGATGTTGTTGTGGGAGTATTAGTGGTGGTGGTGGTAGATGTTGGTGTGGTAGTATTAGTGGTGGTGGTGGTAGATGTTGTTATGGTAGTATTAGTGGTAGACGTGGTGGTGGTGGTAGATGTTGTTATGGTAGTATTAGTACAAAGGAGTACAAAGGAATCAAGCAACAACAGATCTAGTGACCCTTCTAGGCTGCTTGTCCTCCAAAACACTGAGGATCAAGTGTCCAAACAGTGGTTTAGAGTGGGTAAGGGAACATTGGAAAGGGAACTACTGCCCTGCCACTAACGTGGCAGGACTAGGAAGTTAGTAGGGGACATATGGGTTAGTAACTGAGGGGAGGATAAAGTTATTCATTTACAAACGCAGTCAGTCGCGGGTTTGATGCGAGATATTTGTCTAGGCGGAATTTAAATGAATCAACGGTGCTGCAGTCTATAACGTCTCGGGGAAGCCCATTCCACAAGTTGACAACTCGATTGAAGAAGAAATTCTTAGATTCGTGCGAGTTAAAAGATTTACCAATAATTTTGCAACCGTTTCCCCGCGTGTAATTAGATTGGTCGATAGTGAAGTACTTACTACAGTTCATATTGTCGATGCCTTTGATGATTTTGAACACTTGAATTAAGTCGCCTCTTAATCTGCGCTGGGTTAAAGGAAATAGATTTAATTCTCTAAGACGCTCTTCGTATGGTTTGTTCTTTAGGCTAGGTATCATTTTGGTAACTCTACGTTGAACTCGTTCTAGCTTGTATATATCTTTTTGGTAATAAGGGCACCAGGATTGAACGCAGTATTCCAGAAGAGGGCGGACTAAGGAATTGTAAAGGGTTAGGATAACTTCTTTGGATTTATGCTCAAATGACCTGCCTATAAAGCCAATTATTTTGTTTGCCTTCTTAACAACTTCTGAACATTGTTGACTCGGTTTTAGGTTACTCGATATTGTTACTCCCAGATCAGTTTCTCTGTTTACATTCTTAAGCTGAGTGCCATTCATCGAATAGTTTGCTTTCTCATTTAGGTATCCGACATGTAGTACTTTACATTTATCCGCATTGAAACTCATTTGCCAAATTTGGGCCCAACATGACAATTTATCTAGATTGTGTTGCATATCGTCAACTTGTTCTTTTGAGAGTACGCTACTTGCAATTTTTGTATCGTCAGCAAATTTTGAGATTGTGCAGGTGAGACCCTCATCTATGTCGTTGATGTAAATTAGAAAGAGAATTGGTCCTAGTACCGATCCCTGGGGTACCCCGCTACTTACATTGGTCCATTTAGATGCCTTACCGTTTATGACTACCCTTTGCTTTCTGTTGCTGAGCCAATTTTCTATCCATTTCAACACACCGTCTTGTATTCCATGCGCTTTTAGTTTTATCAGTAAACGTTTGTGGGGAACTTTGTCAAAGGCCTTTTGAAAATCAAGGTATATAATATCTACAGCTTTACTCTCATCGTAGAGGTTGAGGATATCGTGGAAGAAGTCTAAGAGGTTTGTTAACCTAACAAGTGCGCATGGGGGTAATTGGAAACGTCCCCCTGTGCTGACGTATTTGAGGTGTTTCCGTCACTAAAATATTCATTGTACCATTAATAGCATTAATAATTATCCATATGCGCCTATTATGGGTTGATTATAAAGGTATTAACCTGAAACAACAATAAAACGAGTGAAAACAGCGTTTGGATGGTCAAAATCGGAGATATAGCCCGCGAGTTGTATAATGTATGGGTGAGGCAAACTGCTTTCCCGCCAATTTCCCCCAAGGCCACTGAGACACAGTCGATCGATACTCTCTCTCTCTCTCTTGCACTCGCTTGCCATCAGTAATGACAACACCCTGCTTGCAACTCGCTAATGTTAGCACGAAAATATACCTCAGAATAAGGGAATAATAGGGAAAATAGGTGATAACTGAAGGAGAGGAGGAAAGTGGGGAAGGAGGGGAGGTAGAGGACTGAGATTTTGCATGGCCCAGGGGCCAAAAAAAAATAAAAAAATAAAAAAATAAATTTTTTTTTTTTTTTTTTTTCGATGTCAAAAGTTGATTTTTTGTTTTACTTACTCTCAAGAGTCTTCCCGCAGTCCGCCGGGGGAACTCTTAAGAGTCTCCCCGCAGTTCCCGGGTTAAACAGGAACGTTTTTTACGAAAGCCGTGTTGAGTATCTTTAAGTATGTTATTTTCCTCTAAGTGATTTACGAGTCTGTCTCGTATGACCGTTTCTAGCATTTTACATACAACTGAGGTTAAGCTAATTGGACGATAGTTACTGGGTAGGGATTTGCTGCCTTTTTTGAATATCGGTGTTACGTTGGCTAGCTTCCACTGATCAGGCATAGTTCCAGACTGCAAGGATTTATTGAATAGTAATGTCAGTGGTTTAGAGAGCTCATCCTTAGATTCCTTTAGAACTCTAGGCGAGATTGTATCAGGTCCAGGCGTTTTATTTACCTTGAGTTTATCTAAACAATTCAATACTTCTCTCTCTGTAACGGTGATATTGCTTAAAACATCTGAATTATCAATCTGAATCGGCGATGGTGTAGGGATATCACTGAGGTCTTCTGTTGTAAAAACTGATGCAAAGAAGGTATTGAGGGCATTACTCATTTGTACTTCGTCTTTGGTGTATTCTCCTTTTTCATCGACTAACGGTCCAACAGTTGAAGTAACTACTTTTTTCTTTCTGATATAACTATAGAATTCTTTCGGGTTTGTTTTACTTTGATTCGCAATATGTAACTCTAAGGTCTTTTTACTTTGCTTAATTAACTTTTTGGCTTTGCGTCGTAGCTCTACAAATTTCACCCGTTCTTCGTCATTTTGTGAGGATTTTAATCTATCATTAGCAAATTTTTTAGCAAGCAGGCAGTTTGAAATATCTTTATTCCACCATTTGGGCTTATTATTATGGCCTGGACGCCGTATTTTCGATGGTATGCAGTCTTGCACTGCTTTTAGGTAAGTGGTTTCGAATAACTTCCAAGATGTATTTATGTCGTTATTGTTAATTAAAAAGCTCCAGTCAGTTTCTTTAAACATAGCTCTAAGTTTATGGAAGTTTGCTTTCTTGAAATTAGGGGCTTTTTCGATGCTACTATTTGGTTCGTTACTAGTAAACTTTAAAGTGAAAGTTATCGTACGATGGTCGCTGTTACTGAATTCATCACCAACATTCAAATTCTCTATCAATTCTTCTTTTGTTGCAAGTACAATGTCAAGAACGTTATTACCACGGGTCGGCGTTCGAACAAATTGATAAAGCGAACTCTCTTGCAAGTTCGTATACAAGTCATGTCCGGAGTGTGAAGTAAGAGTATCGCCCCACTTGGTCACAGGTAAATTAAAGTCGCCAAAAATTACGGTATCTTGTGAGTTACTTACATCTGCAATTTGTTCGTAAATTTCTCGGTCAGTTTGCACTGATTGAGCTGGAGGTCTGTATATTGACGCAAGTATTATTTTTGTACCTTTATTATTCTTTATTAGCACAAAAGATGTGTCGACGTTCACAATTTGAGGTTTTGACACGAGGGTCGGGTTAAGACTTTCTTTGATATAAAATAAAACGCCACCTCCATTTTTATTTATTCGGCTGTTCTCAAACATTACATAACCGGGAAGTGAATACTCTGCTAAAAAGTCTCTATCTTCTGTATTGAGCCAAGATTCTGTTATGCCAATCACATCATAATTTTCTGTAAACACTAGTTCCTCTAAATCTGAAAATTTATTGCGTATGCTACGAGCGTTTGCATAGAAAACCTTTAAAGTTGCGGTTTTAGAACTCGCAGAACGTTCTTTCATCGAATTTTTGGTTCTGGTCGGATCTACATTTACATTCATGGCTGTCCTCGGTCCTCGGTCGTTATCCCTGACGGTTTTGAATTTGGGTCGTGTTGGTGGAGCTTTATCCAAATTCGCGGTTCTTGACGGATTAGTATTTAATTCCTTTGTAGGTTGCCGTCCTCGCTGTCTTCGGTCCTCCTTCCTGGTTGTCCTGCGCTGAGTCGATTTCTTCTCCGAAAATCCTTCACCGCATCGTTGAGAAGACGCCCAAAACGTGCTGCTCCCACCTGGTTCAGATGAACTCCATCGTCCGAAAACAAATAGTCATCGTAGTAGAAATTGTCCCAGGTGTCGACGAATCCCACGTTCTCCTTCCTGCAGAGGTTTGCTAGACAACGATTTGTGCTGGTGGCTATGTTGTAAAATCGGCTCTCTACACCAAGCTGGGGGACGATTCCTGAGACGATGATCCTTGATGACTTCTCCTTAAACGACTTGATCAGCTGCTGGTACTTTAAAAGCAAATCTTCCGACCGGGTTCGCTGTACATCGTTGGATCCAACGTGGATGACGTACATTGTATTAGCAGGGGCCAGCTTTGATACTTCGTCAACTGCTGCAACTACATCATCCACACCACCACCAGGGATACAAAAACGCTTCCTGGTCTTAGGTGCCCTGGCGCAAAACTCTGTGAGCTGACCACGTATCATCGAGTCTCCCACGAGCCAGACTTCTTCTATTTCCTCTTCGTCATCTGAGTCTGCGAGTATCTGGAAACGGTTTTGACACTCGGTAATCGATATGTGTTTCCTGGTCTTGGGGCAAACGTTGTTCCTCACGACACGGAAGTTGTCTTGAGGGGGAAGAGAGTCACTATTTGTATCTTGAGTATCGGAAACATCAGCTGAAGTGGCTACTGTAGGCGTTGAATTGTTGGCAGTTGACATTGGGGCGTTGGTGGCTGCTGGAGTTGCGGTGACAATTGAAGCTTGTGGTACTCCAACGTTGAGTGTTACAAACTCTTGGAGTGATTCCAGCTTCATGGTGAGGACGTTGATCTTGTTGTAATAATAATAATAATAATAATAGTTCTTAAAGCTAGCGCATGCTAAGCTAGCTAAGGATAGCTCAATAAGGCCGATTAGGCGTATTTCCATTGGGGTCCTGTACTACTATCCCATCCCTTTGCTCATGAGGGATGGTAACGACTCAGTGCTTGTGAAAAATCTTTAATGCGCCGAGCGTGGGCGCGAACCCGGGCCTTCTGGGTGGAAGTCCGAGACGCTAGTCACTACACCAAGCGAGCCGCGAGTAGGCTTCATCTAATTTCACTGTAAAATTCTCTCGTTGCTGGCAGAGCCGGCAGACTTGAAGATCGATAGTAGCAAACAGAAGTAGTGGTAGACGTGGTGGTGGTGGTGATAGATGTTGTTATGGTATTATTACTGGTAGACGCGGTGGTGGTGGATGTTGTTATGGTAGTATTACTGGTAGACGTGGTGGTGGTGGTATATATTGTTATGGTAGTATTGGTGGTAATGGTGGTGGTAGATGTTGTTATGGTAGTATTACTGGTAGATGTGGTGGTAGTGGATGTTGTTATGGTAGTATTACTGGTAGACGTGGTGGTGGTGGTGGATTTTGTTATGGTAGTATTACTGGTAGACGTGGTGGTGGTGGTGGATGTTGTTATGGTAGTATTACTGGTAGACGTGGTGGTGGTGGTGGATGTTGTTATGATAGTATTACTGGTAGACGTGGTGGTGGTGGTGGATGTTGTTATGGTAGTATTACTGGTAGACGTGGTGGTGGTGGTAGATGTTGTTATGGTAGTATTACTGGTAGACGTGGTGGTGGTGGTGGTAGATGTTGTTATGGTAGTATTACTGGTAGACGTGGTGGTGGTGGTAGATGTTGTTATGGTAGTATTACTGGTAGACGTGGTGGTGGTGGATGTTGTTATGGTAGTATTACTGGTAGACGTGGTGGTGGTGGTGGATGTTGTTATGGTAGTATTACTGGTAGACGTGGTGGTGGTGGTGGATGTTGTTATGGTAGTATTACTGGTAGACGTGGTGGTGGTGGTGGTAGATGTTGTTATGGTAGTATTACTGGTAGACGTGGTGGTGGTGGATGTTGTTATGGTAGTATTACTGGTAGACGTGGTGGTGGTGGTATATATTGTTATGGTAGTATTGGTGGTAGTGGTGGTGGTAGATGTTGTTATGGTAGTATTACTGGTAGACGTGGTGGTGGTGGATGTTGTTATGGTAGTATTACTGGTAGACGTGGTGGTGGTGGAGGATGTTGTTATGGTAGTATTACTGGTAGACGTGGTGGTGGTGGATGTTGTTATGGTAGTATTACTGGTAGACGTGGTGATGGTGGTATATATTGTTATGGTATTATTGGTGGTAGTGGTGGTGGTAAATGTTGTTGTGGTAGTATTGGTTGTAGTGGTGGTGGTGATAGATGTTGTTGTGGGAGTATTAGTGGTGGTGGTGGTGGATGTTGTTGTGGTAGTATTAGTGGTAGACGTGGTGGTGGTGGTAGATATTGTTATGGTAGTATTGGTGGTAGTGGTGGTGGTAAATGTTGTTGTGTTGCCTGGACACACAAAGTTTAAAGCAGTTTAAGTTATAGGATGAAGGAAAGATTGATTGAGGGAGAGAGTTCCAGAGGTCGTTAGTTAAGTCGAAGAAAGACAGAAATGTGTTGCCAATTCTTGGATTGAAGAGTTGGACAGAATAGGAGTGGGACTGTGTTGAAACGCGAGTGTCTCACACTCTCCGCAAGGGAGGGGGTATCCACTGAGAGAGCTCTGAGGAACACTGATTGTTGTAATAGTGATAGAAGAGTGAAAAAGATACAACATTGTGGAGTGTAGAAAAAGACTGTAGGGAACTATAGTAAGAGGAAGTGAGTTAATGAGGCAAAATGTTTTGGACTCAATGGATGGAACTTCCCACACATGCGAACAATACTCAATACATGGGCGCACTGTGCAGCCCCGATACAGAGCAAGAAGCTGTTGGGGGGGGGGGGGGGGGTGAAGAACCCACGGAGACGATTGAGCACACCCAACATTTGGGAAGCTGTCTTAGCAAGAGTGGTAACATGATCTCTCCAAGAAAGTTTGGATGAATAGGATACACCAAGGATATTGAGAGAAGATGAAGAGTTGATCGCTTTGATCAACCTCCCTCTGTTAACCCTTTCAAGCTCCAATACGCGTTTCTGTTCTGTTTCTGGCTACTATTAGACGATTTTATTCAGATTAGTAACGGTATATGGAAGTCAAAGGGTTGATTGAGATAGTATTTACCCTTTTAATACCCAGAGATACTTCCTAAACTCCATAAAATCGTCTAATGATAGCCAAAATAAACTTCTAAAACGCGTCAGAGCTTCAAAGGGTTGAAGGGGGTGCTGGGCATAGTCTCTCGATTACTCTAGTCGTTTGTGATTTATAGAGATTAATGTGCACGAGTTTTGACCTACATATTTGGAACAGGGTATAATCTTATTTATTTATTTAACTCCCAACACCAAACACCTCCCAATGAAATTAATGAAAGCATGTGATCCTACCGGGATTCAAACCTGGGTTACCACATACAGATCTCAAAACACTCTAACATTACACCATCAAGACAGTTAAAGGTTAGTACATGACTACGGCTGTATATCCAATTATCGAATACTGGATATAGCAAGGTGGACGAGGGTTCTTTTACGCGCGGGCAAGGTAAATATTTGATCTACCAATTAGTACGACCGAACTAGCGATAAAAACAAGTACGGTAATTGAAACCACTATCCGGCTGAACTATCCTCCCAAACCCCTCCCATCTTTTGTGGGCCCGGGCAATTAACATAAGGGGAGGCAGACCGTTTTTCTGGACCTCCTCCCTCATGTTTAGCCCCATTCTATGTAGATTATAAGACGTTCGGCCCATTAGATTGGCGATTTTAACACCTTTCGCCCCATTTCGTTGTCAATTTTAAGACATTTCGTACCATTTAGGTGTCTATTATTTCCTGGCGAGCGACAGCGAGCCTGAAATTTTAAGAGAAAACGGCCTTCGGCCGGGACATTTTTCTACCGAATAATGTACAAATTTATCTTGAAGGGGGGTCTAGGGGGTGTTTTTCTAAGCTTGATGGAGGTCTAGCGAGAAAACTAAGGAATATAGGAATTAATAGATTAAAAAAAAAAAAAAACGGCCTGTCTCCCCTTAAACTGGAAAGAGTAAGGGAGGATGATACTGGTAAGAGGAAGAGAGGAGCAAAGGAGAGGGAGTAAATTATATAATGAGATGGAGAGGCACGCTGCATAAATTCCCAATAATATATCCTGCCTCCTTATTAACCCTCGTCTAGCGGGCCCTCTGTGGCCGTTTTGGGCCTTTTCAGGCCATTCTGACTGCTATATCAACCATCAGTATGAAAGGAACTGTATTGTGCCGAAAACTAGGTGGAAATCGCTACACATTGACGTAACATACAGCTACGTAGCACTCGTGGAGCACTGACAGTGTTACCTCGAAGATGGAAGTTTAGCAGATTTTGCTACCTTGCTCAATTTTAGCGAACTATTGGTTACACTGTGATCCTCTCGCGCGGTGGGGGAACTGGAGTTAGTGTGGGCCGGGAGGCCACAGATATCGGACGTATGGATCATTACTATCCCACTCATTTTCATTCGATTTCCACCCTTTTTTCACTCGTTTTTTGCCTGTTTTTTCAACTCGACTTATGTGGTGAGCCGCTCTTTAAGGGTTAACCACGATTTTCATCCCAAACTTTCAGAATGGTCATATATTAATATTAGTCCATCTACCTGATCAAGAATTCTCCCAATGAGATGGAATATATAGAGATAAAATACTGAAAACGAAAATGATACAAATGCTATCCAATAGATTTTGTATATGATTATTCGATATATTACTTGATTCTCATAGAGTTTGGGTTTGAGTAACTACGTAAGTCTTCTCGAAAATTAGCATATATATAACAAGGAGAGGAATGACAGGAGGAAGGTGCTGAGAAGGTGATGGGATATGGAATGAAGCGGAAGATATGGAGAGGGTGTAGATGACAGAGAGAGAGAGAGAGAGAGAGAGAGAAAAAAAAAGCAAAAGGAAGAGAGAGAGAGAGTACAAAGGAGTACAAAGGAAATCAAGCAACAACAGATCTAGTGACCCTTCTAGGTTGCTTGTCCTCCAAAACACTGAGGATCAAGTGTCCAAACAGTGGTTTAGAGTGGGTAAGGGAACATTGGAAAGGGAATTACTGCCCTGGAACTAATGTCCGTGGCAGGATTAGGAAGTTAGTAGGGGACAGATGGGTTAGTAACTGAGGGGGGGATAAAATAAAGTTATTCATTTACAAACGCAGTCAGTCGCGGGTTTGATGCGAGATATTTGTCTAGGCGGAGTTAAAATGAATCAACGGTGATGCAGTCTATAACGTTTCGGGGAAGCCCATTCCACAAGTTGACAACTCGATTGAAGAAGAAATTCTTAGATTCGTGCGAGTTAAAAGATTTACCAATAATTTTGCAACCGTTTCCCCGCGTGTAATTAGATTGGTCGATAGTGAAGTACTTACTACAGTTCATATTGTCGATGCCTTTGATGATTTTGAACACTTGAATTAAGTCGCCTCTTAATCTGTGCTGGGTTAAAGGAAATAGATTTAATTCTCTAAGACGCTCTTCGTATGGTTTGTTCTTTAGGCTAGGTATCATTTTGGTAACTCTACGTTGAACTCGTTCTAGCTTGTTTATATCTTTTTGGTAATAAGGGCACCAGGATTGAACGCAGTATTCCAGAAGAGGGCGGACTAAGGAATTGTAAAGGGTTAGGATAACTTCTTTGGATTTATGCTCAAATGACCTGCCTATAAAGCCAATTATTTTGTTTGCCTTCTTAACAACTTCTGAACATTGTTGACTCGGTTTTAGGTTACTCGATATTGTTACTCCCAGATCGGTTTCTCTGTTTACATTCTTAAGCTGAGTGCCATTCATCGAATAGTTTGCTTTCTCATTTAGGTATCCGATATGTAGTACTTTACATTTATCCGCATTGAAACTCATTTGCCAAATTTGGGCCCAACATGACAATTTATCTAGATTGTGTTGCATATCGTCAACTTGTTCTTTTGAGAGTACGCTATTTGCAATTTTTGTATCGTCAGCAAATTTTGAGATTGTACAGGTGAGACCCTCATCTATGTCGTTGATGTAAATTAGAAAGAGAATTGGTCCTAGTACCGATCCCTGGGGTACCCCGCTACTTACATTGGTCCATTTTGATGCCTTACCGTTTATGGCTACTCTTTGCTTTCTGTCGCTGAGCCAATTTTCTATCCATTTCAACACACCGTCTTGTATTCCATGCGCTTTTAGTTTTAGCAGTAAACGTTTGTGGGGAACTTTGTCAAAGGCCTTTTGAAAATCAAGGTATATAATATCTACAGCTTTACTCTCATCGTAGAGGTTCAGGATATCGTGGAAGAAGTCTAAGAGGTTTGTTAAACAGGAACGTTTTTTACGAAAGCCGTGTTGAGTATCTTTAAGTATGTTATTTTCCTCTAAGTGATTTACGAGTCTGTCTTGTATGACCGTTTCTAACATTTTACATACAACTGAGGTTAAGCTAATTGGACGATAGTTACTGGATAGGGATTTGCTGCCTTTTTTGAATATCGGTGTTACGTTGGCTAGCTTCCACTGATCGGGCATAGTTCCAGACTGCAAGGATTTATTGAATAGTAATGTCAGTGGTTTAGAGAGCTCATCCTTAGATTCCTTTAGAACTCTAGGCGAGATTGTATCAGGTCCAGGCGTTTTATTTACCTTGAGTTTATCTAAACAATTCAATACTTCTCTCTCTGTAACGGTGATATTGCTTAAAACATCTGAATTATCAATCTGAATCGGCGATGGTGTAGGGATATCACTGAGGTCTTCTGTTGTAAAAACTGATGCAAAGAAGGTATTGAGGGCATTACTCATTTGTTCTTCGTCTTTGGTGTATTCTCCATTTTCATCGACTAACGGTCCAACAGTTGAAGTAACTACTTTTTTCTTTCTGATATAACTATAGAATTCTTTCGGGTTTGTTTTACTATGATTCGCAATATGTAACTCTAAGGTCTTTTTACTTTGCTTAATTAACTTTTTGGCTTTGCGTCGTAGCTCTACAAATTTCAGCCGTTCTTCGTCATTTTGTGAGGATTTTAATCTATCATTAGCAAATTTTTTAGCAAGCAGGCAGTTTGAAATATCTTTATTCCACCATTTGGGCTTATTATTATGGCCTGGACGCCGTATTTTCGATGGTATGCAGTCTTGCACTGCTTTTAGGTAAGTGGCTTCGAATAACTTCCAAGATGTATTTATGTCGTTATTGTGAATTAAAAAGCTCCAGTCAGTTTCTTTAAACATAGCTCTAAGTTTATGGAAGTTTGCTTTCTTGAAATTAGGGACTTTTTCGATGCTACTATTTGGTTCGTTACTAGTAAACTTTAAAGTGAAAGTTATCGTATGATGGTCGCTGTTACTGAATTCATCACCAACATTCAAATTCTCTATTAATTCTTCTTTTGTTGCAAGTACAATGTCAAGAACGTTATTACCACGGGTCGGCGTTCCAACAAATTGATAAAGCGAACTCTCTTGCAAGTTCGTATACAAGTCATGCCCGGAGTGTGAAGTAAGAGTATCGCCCCACTTGGTCACAGGTAAATTAAAGTCACCAAAAATTACGGTATCTTGTGAGTTACTTACATCTGCAATTTGTTCGTAAATTTCTCGGTCAGTTTGCACTGATTGAGCTGGAGGTCTGTATATTAATGCAAGTATTATTTTGGTACCTTTATTATTCTTTATTAGCACAAAAGATGCGTCGACGTTCACAATTTGAGGTTTTGACAAGAGGGTAGGGTTAAGACTTTCTTTGATATAAAGTAAAACGCCACCTCCATTTCGATTTATTTGGCTTTTCTCAAACATTACATAACCGGGAAGTGAATACTCTGCTAAAAAGTCTCTATCTTCTGTATTGAGCCAAGATTCTGTTATGCCAATCACATCATAATTTTCTGTAAACACTAGCTCCTCTAAATCTGAAAATTTATTGCGTATGCTACAAGCGTTTGCATAGAAAACCTTTAAATTTGTTATTTTAGAACTCACGGAACGCGCTTTAATAATATTTTTGGTTCTTGTCGGATCTACATTTATGTTCATGGCTGTCCTCGGTCCTCGCTGTCTCCGGTCCTTATCGCTGGTGGTCCTCGGTTGCCTCTGTTTTTTTCTTGGCGTTGGATGATTTATGTCACTGCTGCTTCTTCTCGGATGGCGTTTTTTGATCCATGGCTGCGGACTGCTTCGTGTAGGAGACGACCCATGCGTGCTGAACCCACAGGGTTTAGATGAGTGCCATCCTTGCGGAACAGAGTAGGCTGGTTGTAGAAGTTGTCCCAGAGGTTGATGAATTCAACTTCTTCCCTCAGACACAAATGATTTAGTCGGCTATTTGTGCTGAAGGCCTTGTCGTAGAATTTGTCAGGTGCGTCGATCTTGGGGAGAATGCCTGAGATGATGATATTCCTTGACTTGTTTTTGTAGTGCTGGATCATCTTGCGATATTTCTCCATCAACTCTTCGGATCTGGTGCGCATGACGTCATTTGAACCAGCATGGATGACAAAAAGGGTATTTTCATTTGCATCCTTTGTGGTATCTTCGAAGGCTTCCACAATGTCGTCCAGTCCAGCTCCTGGGATGCAAAATCTTTTTCGTTGATTTGGGACTCTGTTGCAGAACTCTTCGACCTGTCCTCGTAGGATGGAATCCCCAACGAGCCTGGTCTCTTCTGGTTCGTCTTCCATCTCTACCAATATCTCAAATCTGTTCGACATTGTGACTGGTAGATGAGACCTTTTCTGCGTTGGCCGTGCACCGTTCCTCACTGGTGTAAATCCGGAAACCTGTGGTGGCGGGACTATACGTACAGGTCGGGGAGAGGAGTGGTTAGAACGGGGGCGAGGGGTTGGTACTGTTCGTGCTAGCACGCTTCTTGCACGAGGAGTGGGGGAGAGACTAAGGTGAACAGGGCGGCTGTCCTGGTTTGATGTCGGCTCAGGTTCGTCAGAAGCATCTGCTGCAGTGTCTACTGCAGGTGTTGGATTGTTGGCAGATGACATTGGGGCGGTGGTGGATGCTGGAGTTGAAACAATTTGAGTTAGTGATACTCCAACGTTGAGTGTTACAAACTCTTGGAGTGATTCCAGCTTCCTGGTGAGGGCGTTGATCTTGTTGAGGGCTTCATCCAATTTTGCTGTCAAACCCTCTCGTTGCTGGCAGAGTCGGCAGACTTGTGGATCGGCAGGAGCAAACATGGAAGCACCAAACCTACCGGCGCAGTTCGTACAGGCACGAGGCATGGTGACGATCACTTTCTTCAGTTCACTTCACTCACTTAACCCGGGAGCTGCGGGAAGACTCTTAACCCGGCAAGCGCGATAGGCCTCACGGAAGGCTTCCTATAGGGAACGCGATAGGCCTCACGGAAGCAAGACCATAAAAAAAGCTTTCCAAAAAAAAAAAGGGCCTATCAAAACAAAGGAATTTGTCTCTAGGTGAGATAATTCCCCTCCAGTACTCATCCATATAAATCTCACCCACCCCCCTCCCCTCCTTCCCCACCTTATTCCCCCCTCCCTCCCCTCCTCAATTATCACCTATTTTCCCTCTTATTATCATCATTTATCGGTTATTTTTCTCTCCCGCGATAATGTAGCACAAGTGGGTTGCAGAAAAGATCATTATGTAACACCCAGACACCAGCCCACACCGCCCCGCTCGTCTCAGTTACCTCACAGACAGCGAGAGAGGAGGGTTGCCTGTGGCTCTCTCTCGCCTGAGATTATGACCGGGTGGCCAATATCTTCGTTTTTCACCACCCAAATGCTTTTCCCACTTATTTTAGCACTCTTGAAGGTTCATATATACATCATAATATATGTAAAATAAAAGCATACCGAAAACAAATAATGCTCTATATTGTAAATATAACGAATTCTGTCAGAATCCAAGGCTAGAAATGCACAAATAACTACCCTAGCCCCTAGGTCTATTTAGCGCTTGTCAGGTTAAGAGTTCCCCCGGCGGACTGCGGGAAGACTCTCCTGAGTAAGTAAAATTAAAAATCAACTTTTGACATCGAAAAAAAAAAAAAAAAAAAAAATTTATTTTTTTATTTTTTTATTTTTGTTTGGCCCCTGGGCCATGCAAAATCTCAGTCCTCTACCTCCCCTCCTTCCCCACTTTCCTCCTATCCCTCAGTTATCACCTATTTTCCCTATTATTCCCTTATTCTGAGGTATATTTTCGTGCTAACATTAGCGAGTTGCAAGCAGGGTGTTGTCATCACTGATGGCAATCGAGTGCAAGAGAGAGAGAGAGAATATCGATCGACTGTGTCTCAGTGGCCTTGGGGGAAATTGGCGGGAAGGTAGCTTGCCTCACCCATACATTATACAACTTGCGGGCTATATCTCCGATTTTGACCATCCAAACGCTGTTTTCACTCGTTTTATTGTTGTTTCAGGTTAATACCTTTATAATCAACCCATAATAGGCGCATATGGATAATTATTAATGCTATTAATGGTACAATGAATATTTTAGTGACGGAAACACCTCAAATACGTCAGCACAGGGGGAGGTTTTCAATTACCCCCGTGCGCACTTCAGAGGTTAAAAACACTTAACTCACTTTAAAAACACTAAACTCACTTTAAAAACACTTCACTCCCTTCAGGTCGCTTCACTTACTTAAATAGGCATAACCGAAAACAAAAATGTTGAAATACACACAAATAGGTTATCAGCGGTGATAGCCTAACAAAAATTAAAACAAAACAAAATTAAATTTGAATACGCAGTGATAGCCGAACCGAAAACAATTTTATGTTTATTTAAACAGAAATAGGCCACCAGGGGTTATAGCCTATCCTAACCGAAAACAAAAATTATGAACTACCGGTACGCAGAAATAGGCCACCAGCGGTGATAGCTTAACTGAAAATTTAAAAATTGAAGTACGCAGAAATAGGCCACCAGGGATGATAGCCTAGACTAACCGAAAACAAAACTAACCGAAAACAAAAATTATGAAATACCGGTACGCAGAAATAGGCCACCAGCGGTGATAGCCTAGACTAACCGAAAACAAAAATTATGAAATACTGGTACGCAGAAATAGGCCACCAGCGGTGATAGCCTAACTGAAAATTAAAAAATTGAAGTACGCAGAAATAGGCCACCAGGGATGATAGCCTAGACTAACCGAAAACAAAAATTATGAAATACCGGTACGCAGAAATAGGCCACCAGCGGTGATAGCCTAACTGAAAATTTAAAAATTGAAGTACCGTACGCAGAAATAGGCCACCAGGGATGATAGCCTAGACTAACCTAAAACAAAAATAACCAAAAACAAAAAAGTATGAAATATGCAGAAGTAGGCTACCAGGGGTGATAACCTACCTAAAAAAGCAAAACAAGGTTATACTGATGTTTTGGACCGACAGTTAGCCCATCGATCTGTTTAGGCCTAATAGGTCCGGTAGAACATATACATCATTGCTATATATGGCATTAAGAGCTGAAATGTGTTATAAGGGAGAAAAAGAAAAAAAAACGCTAAAATACATATAGGCCCTATAGGCCTAGGCTACTGTAAAACAATACGTTTTTCAGCCAGTACCCAACCAGCGGGGGTGTGGGGGCGGCAGCCCCCACCCATATACTAGGTTAGGTTAGGTAAGGTTGTTAGGTTAGGCCTAGAACATTAACAAAAAAAAAAAAAAAAAAAGTCTAACCCAACCAGCCGGGGTGTGGGGGCAGCAGCCCCCACCCATAATACTAGGATAGGTTAGGTAAGGTTGTTGGGTTAGGCTAATGTCTTCCCAAAGTTGACTATTTTTATAACATGAAATATTAGGCTACCCACTCCACCCCGTGAAATCCGAGCCAGCTTTCGTCAAAAGTTGGCTCGGGTATTTACAAAATTGGGTTGTATGGGTTTGCAATTTGGGAAAACCCGAGCCAAGTTTTTATACAAAACGCTATATTATTGTATTTTTACGCTTTTAACCCCTCATTTTCCCTGAACTTCATAGCCCTCCCCACTAGTGGGGGGCGTGTTTTTAGATTGTTGGATAATGGGTAAATACTCATTTCCGCTCCTCTTCAGTATAAAACAACACTATATCTGAAGGAAAAATTACATAAAACAAAATAAAACTTACTGAAATCGCTGTCGGTCCAAAAAGTCAGGTTTACCCAAAACAAATATATATATATATATATATATATAATAGAATATGTAACTAAATATACAATTCACCAAATAGAGATTATATAAAAATAAAGTGTAACTGCACACAAGGGGTTAATATACTGTATCAACAGATGGCGCTGGTGTCACTGTAGGCTAGTCAAGCAGGATTATATTTAGATAAACAAAGTTATCAGTCAAAGGTTACTACAGTACAAGATCATGCAAGCAACAACTAAAATTACAGATATATATAGCTACAGTAAGATACTGAATACGATAACTACTAGAGTTAATAAGAAAATACAAAGCTAGGTCGATTAGAGGTGCGCGTGCGTCGTCTGCTACAAGCTAGGATAACAAATGTAAACAACAATGTTTATCAGTCAGAAAAGCAATAAAATAACATGCACGGCAACTACAGAACTATGTGGAGGTTAAACAAGCACTTAACTACTGTTCATGCAATGAATAAAGGGAATTGGGATATGAAATACTCAAATTATGATCGAGTTTTTTCAGTGGCGATGCGGAGCTGTTGGCGATGCTAAAGCCGGTAAGAGGTAAAGAGAAAGAAGGCAAAAGGAAGAGAGAGAGAGAGAGTAAAGAGAGAGAGAGAGAGAGTAAAGAGTAAGGAGGCAAAAGGAAAGATGGAGGGAAGTGGGAAAATGGAAAATAGGGGAGAAACGAATAGTAGGAGGGAAGTAACACAAGAGATCCGATGGAGAGAAAAACAAAGTAGAAACGGAAAGACAAAACAACAGCGGGTGGACAAGGAAAGGAGGAGTGTGGGGGGGGGAGAGGAGGAGGTAGAACAAGGGAAGAAAGAAGAGAAGAGTAGACGCAGTGTGAGAACAAGGGCAAAGAGAAGGAAGGAGAGAAGAGATAGGACAACAAGAGAGAGAAGGGAGGAAGATATGGAAGAGGAGTATAGGAGAAGAAGAAGACGGAGATAAAGGAGGCGAATAAGTAAGAGCAGTAGAGGAGGAGAAGAAAGAGGAGAGGAGAAGAAGAAGACGGAGATAAAGGAGGCAAATAAGTAAGAGCAGTAGAGGAGGAAAAGAAGGAGATAAAGGAGGTGAATGAGAAAGAGCAGTAGAGGAGAAGAAAGTAGAGAGGAGGAGGAGAAGAAGAGAAAGGAGGCGAATACGGAAGAGTAGAGAAAGATAAGAAAGAGGAGAGGAAAAAAAGAAGATGGAGAGAAAGAAGGCGAATTCAGAAGAGGAGTAGATAAGGAGAAGACAGAGGAGAGGAAAAGAAGAAGGAGAAAAAGAAGGCGAATAAGGAAGAGGAGTAGAGGAGTAGAAGAGTAAAAAGGAGTAGGATAAAAAGATGGCGAAGAAGAAAGAGGAGATACAAAAATAAGGAGATCTTAACCTCTCCGCGGCGCACAGGGGGTTTTCTACAGGGTAAGACTGTGCGCACCTATGATGATTTTGGGACCTATTGCCAATTTCGATAAAAAGTACATCATCGTGTAGGGAATGTTTGCGTGCATCGGCCATATATATTTGACCCCCAAAAAAATGTCTGGGGGGGGGTGGGGGAACGGTCCGTAGTTGAAAAATGTGGAGCGAATGGCACCGCGCGGCTAGATTGTCATCGAGCGGCGAGATTTCCCTGCCGAATTTTCACGCGCCCAGGGGATAGAAGGAGAGGGAGGAGGGGGTGGGTTACCGCGTATTATCACGTATATCTCCTTTTTTGAGCCCTTTTAGGCTATGTAGAGTATGTATACGTGTGTAGGCCACCCATATAACAATGAATATGCCTCATAGTGACCAAAAATTGCAATATATAAGGGAATTATAAGAGAATTTTTAGGCGGGAATGAAGATGTGTTGGAGGTTTGGCGGCAATTTATGAGCTGAGAGTGTGGTTTACGCCATACATATCACTTATATCTTGTACGTAGAGTACTGTCATGCTATAATACAGACTTGTACGTATGTATACGTGCCATATATCAAAATATATACCGCATATAGACCAATTCATGCGATATTTACGCACATTATCAATGCGTTTCTATGCGTGAACCAAGGTGTGAGTGAGTTGTGCTGGGAATGAAAGGGGGAGAGGGTGTGTTACGCCATAAATGTCACGTAAATCTTGTATTTAGAGCACTGTCATGCTATAATAAAGACGTGTACGTATGTAGGCGTCCCATATAACAAGGAATATACCGCATATAGCCCAATTGATGCGATATTTACGCAAATTGTGAATGTGTTTCTAGCAGATGGAAGCCTGAAAGGGTGGGTTGGGGGTGGGTGGGTGGGTGGGAGGGAGGCATGCAGGGGTGCAGTGAGTGAGTGAGTGAGTCGTGGAGAGATGGAAGTCAGGCAGATCTCTAGATAGATAACCAGCTTTGTGATAATTGTGGAGGCGCCCGAGGCGTATGGATGTCTTGGTATTTTGAACCTTATGTCTACCAGATGTCTGGTGTTCGTTGCCACCAACAGGTCTACAATAACATGAGTCAGGAATGGAGAGAGAGAGATAGAAACTGAGACATGCGTATGTCGTACGTATAAATGGACTTCAGAATTGCATTTTTATGCAAGCAGACATTGCATTTTAGACACATGTGAAGTACCACAGAAACATGTAGGCCATTGACTGTAAATAAAGTACTATATTATAGACCACCAGCGACGGTGGTCAGTAAACACAGGCAGATTGCCTTTTGTGATAAAGGGCTAAATATAGAATGGTGTCTCCTTACACTTGCGAAAGGGTAGATTGCCACCAGAGAAACGTTTACTTATTTATTTCCAAGTAATATGCAATCTAAATGTATATTCGAGACCTACTGCAATTATTTGTATGACAGTCATGACTATGTATAATCCAATATACGCGCGTAGGCGAGACATAAGAAAGCTGGTTGAGCAATTTTCGACACCCACGCAGTTATTATTCTTTTTTATTTACAATATTATACAATACAAATGTATTTGTGAAGAGTATTTTATCCATTATTGTATTTATACAAATTTTGTTCCCAGACAGAGCTGCTGTTGCTGGTGTAGCTGGGGCATAAAGGAGCGGCAAGGGTCACCGCTTGACCGTGTGAAAATGAGTGGAGTCGCACTGAGAGGGGCAATTTTGCTGAGTGTTTGGGCAATTTTTGACAGAATAAAGTTATATAATTACTAATTCTTGACAGAGACAAACTTTTATAAACCTTGGCATGATATAATTGATAATCCCATCAATTTACAAACGTAAATTGGTGGGATAATTAATTTTGTTTTGTATATTGTCATTTCGATTGTAGACACGAAGTTTTGAGTGATATTTGGTATGAGCTCCTGTGGCATGGTTGGTAAGGTCGCGGACTGGAAAACTCAAAGTGTGCTAGGGTTGTGTGATCGAATCCAGGAGGGGGTTATGGGGAAGGTTTTATATTGTCTAGAACATTTTTGATAAAAAAAATTTTTTACAAGATCATGCCATTGTATTCAAACAATATGAAATATTCATAGAATATATCATATTGTAAGAATACAATGACATGACCTTGTTTTTTTTTTGTTTTTTTTATTGTTTTTTTTTATTATCTTAGTAGGTTTGACAGGATTTGTTGAAACATATTTATTTTTGTACAATTCATTGGAGGTAAGAAAATAATTATATACACATTACTTTGGCTAATAACAAACATATATATATATATTGATATCCTAAAAAAATAAGGCATATTACATGTAAATCTTTGAAACTTATAAACTAAATAATGAAACATACAATTATATAATGTAAAAGCTATATCACAGGGACATCTTTGGAACTTATACATTATATAATATATATGTTACATTATGAGGTAGCGTGATCAATTAGGTCAGGTCAGGTAAGGTAGGGCGCGAGTCCAGGACAGGGCGGGGCAGGGGGCGAGTCCAGGGCAGGGCACGGGGCGAGTCCAGGGCAGGGCAGGGCAGGGCGACACTCAATAATTCTTGAAGGTGTGGTAGTCCCTGAAGCAGTCACCCAGGCAGAGTGGAACTTTGCACTCGGCGCACATTGAGGTGACTCTTTTGGTGACATGGGGTTTCCTGACACTGGAGCTGCAGACGGTGCACTGCGCCTGCCTGTGACGAGTGCCAAGCATCTCAGTGTTGATGGGGTAGTGTCTTTCGACACCCAGCTGGATGCGGTCAGGAACGTGATCCCCACGCCATGCCGTACGTCTGTGAGTGGTGGTGCCATACTTCTCCAGGAGTTGGTATGAGACGTTGTAGACGAACTCCCGGAATTTCAGCTTCTGGTTTGGGGCCATATCCTTTTTCACCAACCACAAGTTGTAGGCGTTGAGCATCGTGATATCAACTAGGTGGAGGAAGAGCTTGTGATACCACTTCACAGTCTTCCTCAGACACTCAACGCCTGACAGCTGTCAGTCAGACTTGTCCACCAGGCGCATGTTCTTAGTGTAGTCCACTACCATGTCGGGCTTGTAGATTGTCTTCCTGGTTCGGTAGTGGATTTTGCCAGAATCCATCTGGGCACCTGTGTGGACGGTGAAAAGCAGGTGGACGTCTCGCTTATCCTTCCACTTCAGGGCTATCGGTTTCCCACACTTCTCGAGCTGCTTGTATTTCTGCCCCTTTCGTCGCCTTCTTCGCACATGCCTCTCGCGGTGTTCCTGGGCCAGGTCGTCTTCTGAAGGTGTGTCACTGGAGGAGGCATCTGTGAGAGGAATGACATTACCTGTGAACTTTGGCATAAACTTTCTTGTCTTTCTGACAGTCCCACATGACCCCGTTTGGTTGTCATGAAGAAACTGGCAGAGAGCAGGAGAAGTATACCAGTTGTCAGTGTAGATGATGTGGCCTTTGCCCAGGTAAGGTGCCAACATTTTCCTGACGATGGCACCTGACATGCCCATGGGGTCATTGGCAGCGGCTTTCGGTATGTCAATGTCAGTGCCTGTGTACACGATCATGTCAAGCACTATTCCAGTTTCGCAGTCACACAAAACGAAGAGCTTGATTCCGAACCTATGCCTTTTCAAGGGGATATACTGCTTGAAAACAAGACGTCCTTTGAAGAGCAAGAGCGACTCATCAATCACCAAATTGAGGAAGGGGTAAAAGTATTTCCTATACCTCTCCAACAACATGGTGAACACATCCCGAACTTTCCATATCCTGTCAATCCTGTTAGGATTTTCGTTGTCTGCAAAGTGCATAAATCTTAGCAGCAACAAAAATCTGTCACGAGTCATGAACTTATTGAAAGTTGGGGTGGCGATGAGAGGGTCGTGCTTCCAATAGGGTTGCAACACATGCTTCTTGATCAGAGGCATGAGGAACAACAAGGCAAAGAACGTCATAAATTCTTCCACAGTCGTATCCACCCAGCCTCGTATTCTCGCTTTTGGAGAAAGGACGTCCAATCTGCCAAACACCCACCTGTAGTAGGCGTTTGTTTGGGCAACGATGTACGTCATTACCTCCATGTCGAAAAAAGCGAGGAAGAAGTCGCTTTCGTTCGCTTGATCGTCACAGGGCCAGTCGTCAGTTGTTCCTGACGTCCCAGGATTGAACTGGGGCACGTCAGGTACAAAATTGACCCCGTCAGACCAATCGAACGAAGGCAGCTCAGGGATCGGAATGTCGTCTGCGCCTGCTTCATCGTCTGAAATATCGCTTCCATGGTCGCGATACAGCACTGCATCATCATCATCACCCTCCTCTTCACTTGACAGATGATGCCCTTCCTCATTCTCGTCACCGACGTCGGACTCACTCCCACTGTCCACTCCCAAATCCCCCCACCCTTGGTCCCGTGCTAGGGCTTCGTCGTCGAAACCTGGGCTGCCAATGTCCTGCGAATCACCATCAAACAGCAGGGCGGCATACTTTGATGGTGTCAGAGTTTTCCGGGTCACTTTTGCACGTGCGGGAGTCTTATGGACAGGGACAGCAGAGGCGGTGGCAGGGGCAGCAGTGGTGCGTGGCCTTGATGGCAAGATGATGGTGGTGCCTGTCGCCCTTCTCTCTGTTCCTTGGGCAGGGGCGGCATGGGCGGCAGGGGCAGCAGGGGCAGCAGGGCCGGCAGGGACACCAGGGCCAGCAGGGCCAGCAGTCGCTTTCCCTCTCCCTTTCCCATTCCCCTTCCCCTTCCCTGTTCCTTGGGCAGGGGCGGCAGGGGCGGCAGGGGCGGCAGGGGCAGCCGGGCCAGGGGCGGCTGGTGGTGGTGGTGGTGGTGGTAGGGCACTGTGGCTGGCGTACGGGTTCTCTTCCCTACGCCCGTGCCTTTAATTTTTCCTGCCCCCGCAGGTTCTGTAGCCCTAGGGCGGCCTCCTGCGTCGCTGGTACCGGTGGCAGGGGTGGCAGGGGCAGCAGCGGCAGGGGCAGCCAGGGGCGGCTGGTGGTGGTGGTGGTGGTAGGGGCACTGTGGCTGGCGTACGGGTTCTCTTCCCTACGCCCGTGCCTTTAATTTTTCCTGCCCCCGCAGGTTCTGCAGCCCTAGGGCGGCCTCCTGCGTCGCTGGTACCGGTGGCAGGGGTGGCAGGGGTGGCAGTGGTGGCAGTGGTGGTGGTAGTGGTTGTTGCAGTGGCCTGGGTCGTGGTGGCAGTGTCCCGAAACACCAATGACCTCTGTACCTTTCTCGTGCTTGCACGTGTTTTTCGTGCTTTGGGTGCAGGTGTTTCGTCCTCCGAGCTGTAGGGCGTGTCGTACTGGTAGCTAGGGTCTTTAGCAGCCACCCTCTGCCTTCCACGGCGGCTAACACCACCAGAAGGAGGGCTGGTTGTATCATCAGGGAGCGAGCGTGAGGGACGTGTGGGCTCCATGACTAGTGCGTGGTTACTGGCGCGGTGGTGCTTGCACGAGTGCGGGGCGAGCGTTTGGCGGGGTGGTGTCGAGAGTTGACATGTAGTACTATACCCACACCAATTTTCAGCCGCCTGGCTATAAACGCGCGGTTTTGGTACGCGTTCAAAAGCTCTGCTCTTAAGAGTCTCCCCGCAGTCCGCCGGGGGAACTCTTACGAGTCTCCCTGCAGCTCCCGGGTTAAGGGGAGACTGGCCGTTTGTTAGGTCTATTAATTCATTTATTCATATATTTTTTATAGTTTCCTCCCTAGTATAAAGACCATCAAGCATAGAAAAACACCCCTTAGACCCTCCTTCAAGATAAATTTGTAAATTTTTCGGTAGAAAAATGTCCCGGCCGAAGGCCGATTCCTCTTAAAATTGCAGGCTCGCTATCGCTCGCCAGGAAATAATCGACACCTAAATGGCACGAAAGGTCTTAACCCTTAAAAAGCGGCACACCACATAAGTCGAGTTGAAAAAACTGGCAAAAAACGGGTGAAAAAAGGGTGGAAATCGAGTGAAAATGGGTGGGATAGTAATGATCCATACGTCCGACATCTGTGGCCTCCCGGCCCACACTAACTCCAGTTCCCCCACCGCGCGAGAGGATCACAGTGTAACCAATAGTTCGCTAAAAGTGAGCAATGTAGCAAAATCAGCTAAACTTCCATCTTCGAGGAAACACTGTCAGTGCTCCACGAGTGCTACATAGCTGTATGTTAGTACAAAGGAGTACAAAGGAAATCAAGCAACAACAGGTCTAGTGACCCTTCTAGGCTGCTTGTCCTCCAAAACACTGAGGATCAAGTGTCCAAACAGTGGTTTAGAGTGGGTAAGGGAACATTGGAAAGGGAACTACTGCCCTAGAACTAATGTCCGTGGCAGGATTAGGAAGTTATTAGGGGACAGATGGGTTAGTAACTGAGGGGGGTATACAATAAAGTTATTCATTTACAAACGCAGTCAGTCGCGGGTTTGATGCGAGATATTTGTCTAAGCGGAGTTTAAATGAATCAACGGTGCTGCAGTCTATAACGTCTCGGGGAAGCCCATTCCACAAGTTGACAACTCGATTGAAGAAGAAATTCTTAGATTCGTGTGAGTTAAAAGATTTACCAATAATTTTGCAACCGTTTCCCCGCGTGTAATTAGATTGGTCGATAGTGAAGTACTTACTACAGTTCATATTGTCGATGCCTTTGATGATTTTGAACACTTGAATTAAGTCGCCTCTTAATCTGCGCTGGGTTAAAGGAAATAGATTTAATTCTCTAAGACGCTCTTCGTATGGTTTGTTCTTTAGGCTAGGTATCATTTTGGTAACTCTACGTTGAACTCGTTCTAGCTTGTTTATATCTTTTTGGTAATAAGGGCACCAGGATTGAACGCAGTATTCCAGAAGAGGGCGGACTAAGGAATTGTAAAGGGTTAGGATAACATCTTTGGATTTATGCTCAAATGACCTGCCTATAAAGCCAATTATTTTGTTTGCCTTCTTAACAACTTCTGAACATTGTTGACTCGGTTTTAGGTTACTCGATATTGTTACTCCCAGATCGGTTTCTTTGTTTACATTCTTAAGCTGAGTGCCATTCATCGAATAGTTTGCTTTCTCATTTAGGTATCCGATATGTAGTACTTTACATTTATCCGCATTGAAACTCATTTGCCAAATTTGGGCCCAACATGACAATTTATCTAGATTGTGTTGCATATCGTCAACTTGTTCTTTTGAGAGTACGCTATTTGCAATTTTTGTATCGTCAGCAAATTTCGAGACTGTACAGGTGAGACCCTCATCTATGTCGTTGATGTAAATTAGAAAGAGAATTGGTCCTAGTACCGATCCCTGGGGTACCCCACTACTTACATTGGTCCATTTAGATGCCTTACCGTTTATGACTACTCTTTGCTTTCTGTCGCTGAGCCAATTTTCTATCCATTTCAACACACCGTCTTGTATTCCATGCGCTTTTAGTTTTAGCAGTAATCGTTTGTGGGGAACTTTGTCAAAGGCCTTTTGAAAATCAAGGTATATAATATCTACAGCTTTACTCTCATCGTAGAGGTTGAAGATATCGTGGAAGAAGTCCAAGAGGTTTGTTAAACAGGAACGTTTTTTACGAAAGCCGTGTTGAGTATCTTTAAGTAAGTTATTTGCCTCTAAGTGATTTACGAGTCTGTCTCTTATGACCGTTTCTAGCATTTTACATACAATTGAGGTTAAGCTAATTGGACGATAGTTACTGGGTAGGGATTTGCTGCCTTTTTTGAATATCGGTGTTACGTTGGCTAGCTTCCACTGATCAGGCATAGTCCCAGACTGCAAGGATTCATTGAATAGCAATGTCAGTGGTTTGGAGAGCTCATCCTTAGCTTCCTTTAGAACTCTAGGTGAGATTGTATCAGGTCCAGGCGTTTTATTTACCTTGAGTTTATCTAAACAATTCAATACTTCTCTCTCTGTAACGGTGATATTGCTTAGAACATCTGAATTATCAATCTGAATCGGCGATGGTGTAGGGATATCACTGAGGTCTTCGGTTGTAAAAACTGATGCAAAGAAGGTATTGAGGGCATTACTCATTTGTACTTCGTCTTTGGTGTATTCTCCATTTTCATCGACTAACGGTCCAACAGTTGAAGTAACTACTTTTTTCTTTCTGATATAACTATAGAATTCTTTCGGGTTTGTTTTACTTTGATTCGCAACATGTAACTCCAGGGTCTTTTTACTTTGCTTAATTAACTTTTTGGCTTTGCGTCGTAGCTCTACAAATTTCACCCGTTCTTCGTCATTTTGTGAGGATTTTAATCTATCATTAGCAAATTTTTTAGCAAGCAGACAGTCTGAAATATCTTTATTCCACCATTTGGGCTTATCATTTTGGCCTGGACGCCGTATTTTCGATGGTATGCAGTCTTGCACTGCCTTAAGGTAAGTGGTTGTGAAACACTCCCAAGATGTATTTATGTCGTTATTGTTTGTCAGAAAGCTCCAGTCAGTTTCTTTAAGTTTTGATTTAAGTTTATGAAAATTTGCTTTCTTGAAATTAGGGACTTTCTCAATGCTGCTATTTGATTTGTTACTAGTAAACTTTAAAGTGAAAGTTATCGTACGATGGTCGCTGTTACTGAATTCATCACCAACATTCAAATTCTCTATTAATTCTTCTTTTGTTGCGAGTACAAGGTCAAGCACATTATTACCACGGGTCGGAGATTGTACAAATTGAAAAAGTGAACTCTCTTGCAAGTTAGCATAGAGGTCGTGTCCAGAGTGTGAAGTAAGAATATCGCCCAATTTAGTCACGGGTAAGTTGAAATCACCAAGAATTACGGTATCTTGTATGTTAGTTATTTCTGCAATTTGTTCATAAATTTCACTGTCAGTTTGCACTGATTGAGATGGGGGTCTGTATAATAAAGCTAGTGTTATTTTAGTTCCTCGTTTATTATTTAATAGTACGTAAGATATGTCTATATTCGCAATTTGAGGTTTTGACATTAAGACGGGATTAAGACTTTCCTTTATAAAAAACAGAACTCCTCCTCCATTTCTATTGATCCGACTTTTCTCAAACATTGTATAACCAGGAAGCGTATATTCGGCTA
The DNA here is from genome assembly GCA_037953745.1 of Lithodes maja. Taxonomy (NCBI): domain Eukaryota; kingdom Metazoa; phylum Arthropoda; class Malacostraca; order Decapoda; family Lithodidae; genus Lithodes; species Lithodes maja. The sequence continues at coordinate 27,568 of JBAKBP010028516.1, forward strand.
AAAAGTCTCTGTCTTCCGTATTTAACCAAGATTCTGTAATGCCGATTATATCATAATGTTCTGTAAACACGATTTCCTCTAGATCTGAAAATTTATTGCGTATGCTACGAGCATTTACATAAAACACCTTAAGAGTATTAGAGTTGGATGTTGCTGATTGTGCGTTGTCTGAATTTTCAGTTCGTATTTGACTTACACTACCCTGTCTTGGGTCTGGTTGACCCCGTTTTTTGAACGGAAATCCTTGACTGCATCGTTCAGCAGACGACCAAGACGTGCAGCTCCTACTTCATTGAGATGTACACCATCTCCTGAAAACAAAGATTTATCATAGTAAAAATTATCCCACGTGTCGATAAAGCCGATGTTCTCCTCCCTGCAGAGTTTGGCTAGTCGGCGATTTGTACTGGTAGCTATGTTGTAGAATCGGTTTTCTACATCAATCCGGGGAACAATTCCTGAAATTAAGATTCTATTAGATTTTTCCTTGAAGGACCTGATCAGCCGCCGGTACTTGCAAAGTAGTTCCTCATTGTGTAGCGATTTCCACCTAGTTTTCGGCGCAATACAGTTCCTTTCATACTGATGGTTGATATAGCAGTCAGAATGGCCTGAAAAGGCCCAAAATGGCCACAGAGGGCCCACTAGACGAGGGTTAATATTGACAACGAAATTGGGCGAAAGGTGTTAAAATCGCCAAGCTAATGGGCCGAACATCTTATAATCTCAAAACTAGTGGGGCTAAACATTAGGGAGAAAGTGGTCAAGAAAACCGGCCCATCCCACCTTAATATCCTTCATTTATCATCACCCTATCACACATTTTCTTTCTCCCTTATCCATTCTCCCACTCTTCTATCCTTCCTTCTTCCCTTTCCTCATTCGCCCCCCCCCCATCCCCTCACCTTCATAC
>JBAKBP010028517.1:0-28480 GCA_037953745.1 Lithodes maja
CCGCGGGAGTGCAGGGATAGCCTACTGAGTTTGGCGCATGACACACCGCTGGCAGGACATTTGGGGGTAAGAAAAACGGTGGCGGCTTTGGGGAAGTTGTTTTGGTGGCCGGGGATGAAGTCTCATGTGCAGTCCTGGATAAACTCATGTGATATTTGTCAACGGGTCGGGAAACCAAACCAAGTTATTCCTAAAGCTCCGTTGCACCCTATTCCTGTAATTGGGCCACCTTTTAGTAAGATTGTTGTTGACATGGTTGGTCCCCTCCCTCCCACAAAGGCTGGTAATAAATTTTTGTTAACCATCATGGATGTTGCCACTAGATACCCCGATGCATACCCCATGAAAAACGGCATGGCTAAGACGGTAGTCAGTAACTTGTTGTGGTACTTTTCAAGGTACGGGTACCCGGAGGAGATTCAGTCTGATCAGGGGTCCAATTTCACCTCCAATCTCTTTAAGCAAACAATGCAACAGCATGGAATACGGGCGGTGGTATCGTCAGCGTATCACCCTGAGAGCCAAGGGGTGCTTGAGCGGTGGCATGCCACCCTTAAAAGCATGCTCAGGTGTTATTGTGCTGATAACGGAAGAGATTGGGATCTTGGATTGCCGTATGTACTGTTTGCTGCTCGGGAAGTGCCTGGTGAGAGCCTGGGATTTAGTCCAAACGAGCTGATTTTTGGACACCGAGTCAGGGGCCCCCTTAATATGCTGCGGGAAATTTGGGAAGGAACTGTGCCGCCTTGTTCCTTGTTGAAGTATGTGTTTGAAAGCCGTGAGCGCATGCTTAAGAGTCTGGAGATGGCAGGTCGGAATTTAACAGGGTCACAAGCTTTAATGAAGGACAGGTATGATCGCAAAGTGAAGCTCCGGGAGTTCATTGTGGGACAGGAGGTGTTGATTTTGTTGCCTTTGGTGGGTAACCCCTTGTCGGCGAAGTATACTGGACCCTATAAAATTGTGGAGAAAATTTCGGACCTAGATTACCTTGTTGCCACTCCAGACAGGAGGAAGAAGAATCAGTTATGTCACGTGAACCTGATAAAAGAGTATGTGAGGCGCCCCTCTGAGCCTCTCACTGTCCCTGTGTTGGCTTGTTGCGGCCGTGGTGGAGAAGGAGAGGGGGACAGTCAAGCTTCAGAGGAGGATAGCTGGGATCACCATGTTTCAGCGGATCAGTGGGCGGGGAACTCGAGCCTAAGGGCTGACGAGGCTATAGCCCATTTGCCTGAGCCGCAATTTGAAGCTATCCGTCAGTTGCTCGGTTTATACCCCACTGTATTCGCTGAACATCCAGGCCTCACTACTCAGGCTATGCATGATGTTGACGTGGGGCACCATCTACCCTTTAAGTCAATCCCATACCGTGTGCCCCCCATAAAACTACCCGCTCTGAGGGATGAGTTGGAGTATATGCTCGGTAGAGGGTTGATAGAGAAAGGTACCGTTAAATGGACTTCCCCCGTAACACTGCAGCCTAAACCAGATGGCAAGGTACGCTTCTGTATTGATTTCCGTAGGTTAAACGGTTTGACTCCAACTAACCCATATCCTCTTCCTCGGGTTGATGATAGTGTTGATAAAATTGGTAATGCTCGGTTTTTGTCTAAAGTTGATTTAGTAAAAGGTTACTGGCAAGTACCTTTGTCCGAGCGCGCTAAAGAGGTATGTGGTTTTGTTGTGGACGGGAGTACCTACCAGTGCAATGTTGTGCCTGACGGACTTAAGAATGCACCAGCAACGTGTCAGAGCCTGATGAATGAAAGTGAAAAGGACAATGATGCGCTGGGGCATTTCGAGATCTATGTTCCAGCCTATGGTCCGGTCGGTGTAGTTTACCCAGATCATTACCCTCTCGAGATCTTGGACCAGTTTCACAATCGGAATATGAGGCTGACCAGGTGGTCACTAAGGTTATTGGTATATAACCTGGACATAAGCCATATTGCCGGTTGTGACAACGAGGTTGCATGTGGTCGTTCAGGGGTATATGATCCTGGGTAGATTGACACACGGGTAGCCTCCTGCTTTGGTTTGAGTAGTATTTTGCGCTTGGTGCTTGTTGGCTCGCGGTTGTAGCCCAGCGTATTGGGTCGTAAAGCAGGATTGTTGAGCGTTTGGTATAGAAGAAAATAGGCTGCCCTTATAGTGCAGCCGGAAAAAAACATATTAAAATATAAAAATCATATAAAAACTCTTTCTTTTTGATGAAGATAATTGTATAAGTTTGTCATAGCCTATAGTGTTTGAGTAGTCCACGAACTATCAAACGGCTGAGCTGCTGTAAGCTCGCTCTGGGAGCATGATATTATGTCTTTTACTATTGTTGGGAGGAGTTATGAAATGTGAATTTTTTTTTTATAAGATGTGTTTTAGTGATAAACTCAGCGTTGTTTTAGTGCCATGCGGTCGCTGGGTGTGAGGGGTTTGATGGGGTTCTGTATATCAGATTTTAGCTCAGGGTTGAGCAAGTAAAATCTTGGGGGAGGTGTGACGCATGTCGAGTATGAGCATGCTGTACAGAACGCCCAGTCAGGCCCCACCCTCGCTAGGATCGTCAGGGCAGGAACTTTGGCTGTAGTCTGTGTAGAGTTTCCTAACTCAGTTTATGTGAACCGTTGTACTATAAGTATTATCATTATGTATTTTGTTTTCTTCTGAGTCAACGAGTTCTATTTTATATCATTAGTTATAAGTATTGTGTGTGGGACTTATATGTAATGATGAGAGGAGAGAGAGAGAGATATTACGTAACGGGGATCAGTGAGTGCGCCACGCGGGCCGGTAGGCCTAATTCCCTCCTCCCTCCTCCCTTCCTCCCTTTCAGAGCGTGGGAAGTTCTTTGTCGATCCCAGATTGAGAGAGAATATGACGTCATGATTGCCAGTGGGCGGTCCTTAAGTAGTTTGAGATATGCCGCTAGAGGGCCGAGTATAAAAAGAGAGGTTCTTGCCACCCATTCTTCAGAACTCATCAGGCAAAGCGACTTCTCATATCCCTTGCAACTATCCATATTCTTCCGACTGATGTGAACTTTCTCTACTCTCTGAACAGCCTATCTTCTTCTCTTCTCGTCCCTGTTTAACCTCCATGACCCCTTTGGTGCAGATTTAGTCAGCCAAAGTATTATCGCTTGAGTTCTCACGAGATAAGTGCCTGTTAGATAGCCTATTTTTGGAAGGGTTAACTAGAATAGGATTGATTGATGTTTGTTGCACTCGTATATGCATTTCCCTGTGTGCGATTATTCATGTTCCTGTTTTCTGCTGGTTTAGGCAATGCTAGACTGGGATAGGGTTTCTGAGTTGTGATTTCCTATGAGTACTAGGTTGCGGTTGAACCAGTACAATTGCAACGGAGACGTGGAACGCCTAGGTGGTCTTTCTGACTGTGTACCGTGGGAGTTTAGCACTGTGTTGCGAGTGAGGGCTTTTGCCTATGCCACCCAACACTGTGTTATCTCATTTGCTTGACTTTGAGAGGATCGCCAGGAGAGAACCAGATACTAGTGATCTGGATCTCTCAAGAGAGCATCCCGTCAATTACCGTAATTTGGCCGCACAGTCTTAAGGACCTCGCTAGGCTACGAGCCGCTTGCTCAGCCCTTGTCTCTTAACCTTAGATATCCCAGCTAGACTTTGCTCGACCAGCAGATACAGTATAGTATTGAAGCTTCTCCTTATGTATATTATTGTTTAAGCACTATTGATTTCATGTGTGGCACGCTTAGCTACTTCAGAGATTAGTGGCCCACGAGCACAATCTTAGTAGGCTATTGCCAGTGCATTGTCGGAGTACTTCTTCTTAATGTTTGCCATATCCTATTGCTTATTCTTATAATTCTTCTTATGTCAATTTAAAGCCTTTATTTACCAGTGAGTTATTCATTAAATTGCTGTTCAAAATCCGATACTTACTTCTTATGAGTATTCGAGAAGCATCTAACTTATCAGAAGATTCCTTGCTTGATGCTCGAGGACTATTGTTTAACGTAACGTAATAGTGCCGATCCGAAGTAGAGGGTGGAGGACTTCTTAAGTTCTTAGTTCAAGGGTGGATTACTTCGGCTTCGGCCAACACTATTCTTTAGTGTTGTAGTACTTTCTTCTTTGTTTGATTGTTGACCAGACTAGATAACTCCCGTCTTGTTATTAGTCTGTTGTGTGAAACGCTAGTACCGAGTTCTTGTATACCCCGTTATAGCAGATAGAACTCTGGAGGGTAGTGGCGTTTTTTGTTCGGCTGGCAGTACTCTGGGGTTGGGATCGTGTGTTTCCGTTGTGGCAGCGAGCCATACTCGAGTCCTGTGTAAGAGCCCTAGTGTACCCGAGTGCCCGGTCGTAACACGTGTGTGGTGTGTCGGTGAGTGACGCCGTAGCTCTCAACCCCACAGAGGGTGAGGTTACTGTTAGAGGATGGTCGGCTTGACTCCCTAGGACTTGTCGTACTGCCCGTTTTGCGATTCTTTGATTAGGCAACTCTCATTAGTCTAGCGAGTCACGTAACCGAGGTGAGGAGGTGAGAGAGAGAGAGAGTGATGAGTGTGAATGACGGGTACTGTGAGTGTGGGAAAATCTCTTACCTTATTCGATCATGCGGTCATTTGCTGGGCTAGACGATTTCAGTAACACAGTAGACTAAAGGGTTGGTTGATGTGAGATTTCGTGTGACAAGCAGTAATCAGTATAATGATTTGGGGTAATCTTAGGGGTAGTTATAATACTGGGTAATTGTATTTAGGTAAGTGGATTAGATAAGTGGGTTAGATTGAGTGGCTGAGTGTGTGAATGAAATTGTCTCTTTGATAAATGCAATTTCAGTGTCGCTATTCAATAAAACCATTTTAGTAGGAATGTTTGTTTCTTTAATTCTTACTAACTTTAAGAATATAATTATTATCAATATATACCTATCATTACAATAAATCTGTGTACTCTATTATCCCACAAGCTGGGAACTGCAATTTTCTTTTCAAATATATTACTGCATCGAGACAGTATAGATATAAATGTATAGCATGTTCTGGGACTTTTGTTGCCATAATTTCACAAGGGATATTTGTCTAATTTTGATCTAAAGTAACGACACTATCAATTATAGGTTTATTTCCTAGATAATGGGCAAGTGTTACAGTAACCTATTAGTCTTATGATCTATTACAATTGGCGATCTGGACAGGATTACTATTACAATTGGCACCGGGCATGATCTATTACAAGTGGCGACCGTGACAGGACCAGTTTCTGATTTAGATGTACGGGATAATGAAGGATTTGTTGTATAATTGTGTTCATACAAAAGTAGCTCCACGCGGGAGATTTTCTTTTCTTTTTTCTTTCCCCTCGTGGTCAAGTCACATCCTGGGAGCGTCGGTGAACCTCCTTGTGTAAACAAGTGAATTCCATTTCCCATCGCTCGCGCGCCCCACATTGTTTCATAATATTTAGTTCTACGATTCGCTTTGAGAAGTAATTGTGTCCGATAATTTGAGTTTGCTTGTCTATAATTGATCTGTTGATTTTTTTTTTGATTGTCGCTGTGATTTTATGCCATGTGAATAGTTTCCTTTAAATTCGTTCGTCATACGCAAGTGCTGTGATCGATCGTTTAAGGATAGAGGGAAGTGTTGAAATCCGATCTGATCGAGTCGTTGTTGTTTCTCTTATTCCGGTGTCATAAATCTTAGGCAGTAGGTGTTATGTGGAATAGTTTCCTTTAAATTCGTTTATCATACGCAAGTGCTGTGTTCGATCGTTTAAGGATAGAGGGAAGTGTTGTAATCCGGCCGAGTCGTTGTTGTTTCTCTTATTCCGGGATCATAAATCTAGACAATTTCAGTTATATGGGTCAGTTGTGTGTCGGGCAGGATTTTTTTTTTTTTGCTTTGATTGTTCTATTCCTCTCTTAAAAATCTGTTGTTCCTTGTCAAGGACAAGAGGGAGAGGGAGGGACGAGCATTGGATAGGACGAATACTAAATAAGTGAGGGATTGCGTAGCAGCAAGGGTTGGGATAGAAAGGGAAGACCATAGGAAAAGTTAGAGGAGACAGAGAGAGAGAGCGTCAGAGGAGGCTCGATCCTGCTTAAACTTGGGAAAAGTGTGAGATGTGTGTGGTGGTGCCAGATGTCGCCAGGGGCGCGGCTTAGGCTCGCGGAGAGTCTGGGTGCTGTGGTGAATAGCAACAGTGCATATTGCTAGCCAGCATCAGGTGAAAACTCGGGAAGGCCATCGTTGAATGAGGTCTGGGGCGTAAGTCGGGTTAAATAGTGGGGAGACTGATGATAGAGGGAGTCAACAATAAGTAGCGTGATATGTAATAAGGGAGGGGAAGGGATGAAAGGTTGTTTGTTCGCTTTTATTCTGCCGCTTCCAAATTTTATACAGGTACTGAGTCAGCCAGGCGTTCGTCGGGAGATTGGAGAACCCACGGCAGGAATCCTGGCCCTCAAGAAACTACGCCCAAGGATCCCTCATCAAGTCAAAACAAATGTTTATACCCAGCGGTCCATAGAGTTGAGCCGATTTTTTTGTTTACACTGTTTCTTCACATACCTCATTTAAACCGTGTCTTACAACATCTCTTTTTACATGACATTAGCTGAGCTTAATTGTGTGTTCATTGTAAATGAGTGGGCAAAGCCACTAGTTTTCACTGTAAAAATAAGTGGGTTAACCACCAGGTTTATGTCGCTGGCCGTGAATGAGACCTCAGGAGTTTTCCCCTTTCAGTAGAAATTTTAACGTAAATGCAGAGGGGTTTTTCTACTCAAGGGCGATCATTTAATGCACCAGCGACAGGTTAGACTCACACCACAGTATGGAAGACACCCTGAATGACACCTGAGTGATTTTAGCAGAGCAAAATCAATGTTAGTAGGGGGAATGTCACGGGTCAGATCGTGACTGTGATTATATACTATAGGGTTAGGTATATTTCTTAAGCGCGGGAAAAATTGGGGAGGCAGGAACAGCTGTAGAGAAGAGGGGTGGAGGCACAGGCATAGGCCTGTGTACCGCAGGCGCCTCGCGCACATGTGTGCGTGTGTGCGTTCTTGCTTGTGAGCATGGGTAGGCCGCCGTTACGCGTACATGTGTGTGTGCGTTCATGTTGTAGGCGTGGTCATAGGGAGTGTCCAGTCTTTTCATTGGCACCAAATTCAAAATGTGATGGGGGAGGGGAAAACCGAGGTTATAAAGGGGGCAGGAATGTGATGGGGGAGGGGAAAACCGAGGTTATAAAGGGGGCAGGAATGTGATGGGGGAGGGGAAAACCGAGGTTATAAAGGGGGCAGGAATGTGATGGGGGAGGGGAAAACCGAGGTTATAAAGGGGGCAGGAATGTGATGGGGGAGGGGAAAACCGAGGTTATAAAGGGGGCAGGAATGTGATGGGGGAGGGGAAAACCGAGGTTATAAAGGGGGCAGGAATGTGATGGGGGAGGGGAAAACCGAGGTTATAAAGGGGGCAGGAGTGCCCAGGACAGGCCTTATTCTGCTCCTGCCCGACCCCAACGAGATAGTCTAATTTTGTTGTGCCCGCGATGAATGGGTCGGCAGGGCTGCGAGGGCACCTCGTGCCCTAATTCAACCATAATCAGGTGAGTCCAATTCAGTTAGACAAGTGTCAACGTTGATTGAGATATCCAGAGTGATGTGTGGTGGTGAGAGTGATGTGTGGTGGTGTGCTTGTGTGCGTTGGCCAGTCACCAGGACTGTGCCAGACCGTACACATGGCCAAGGTTGTGACGCCGACCGAATTAGCTTAATGCTATGGCCGAGAATGGCAGGTGTAAGCATGACCCCACAGAGGGCTTGCTAAAGGCTAGGGATGCCCAGGGCGACATTGTTCTCCTGCGGCGATATCCCACTGATTTAGCTATGCACGTGGCCAGGGGTGTGTGTGGATGTGTGCGGGTGTGGTGAGTGACGCCGTAACGCTTAACCCCACAGAGGGTGAGGTTACCGCTAGAGGATAGTCGGCTTGAAGGGCTTGTCGTACTGCCCTTTTTGAGACTCTTTAATTAGGCAACTCTCATTAGTCTAGCGAGTCACGTGTGTGTGGATGTGTGCGGATGTGTGAGTGACGCCGTAGCATCTTAACCCCACAGAGGGTGATGGTTACCGCTAGAGGATTGTCGGCTTGAAGGACTTGTCGTACTGCCCGTTTTGAGACCCCTTTAATTAGGCAACTCTCATTAGTCTAGCGAGTCACGTGTGTGGTGTGTCGGTGAGTGACGCCGTAGCTCTCAACCCCACAGAGGGTGAGGTTACTGTTAGAGGATGGTCGGCTTGACTCCCTAGGACTTGTCGTACTGCCCGTTTTGCGATCCTTTGATTAGGCAACTCTCATTACTCTAGCGAGTCACGTAACCGAGGTGAGGAGGTGAGAGAGAGAGAGAGTGATGAGTGTGATTGACGGGTACTGTGAGTGTGGGAAAATCTCTTACCTTATTCGATCATGCGGTCATTTGCTGGGCTAGACGATTTCAGTAACACAGTAGACTAAAGGGTTGGTTGATGTGAGATTTCGTGTGACAAGCAGTAATCAGTATAATGATTTGGGGTAATCTTAGGGGTAGTTATAATACTGGGTAATTGTATTTAGGTAAGTGGATTAGATAGTGGGTTAGATTGAGTGGCTGAGTGTGTGAATGAAATTGTCTCTTTGATAAATGCAATTTCAGTGTCGCTATTCAATAAAACCATTTTAGTAGGAATGTTTGTTTCTTTAATTCTTACTAACTTTAAGAATATAATTATTATCAATATATACCTATCATTACAATAAATCCGTGTACTCTATTATCCCACAAGCTGGGAACTGCAATTTTCTTTTCAAATATATTACTGCATCGAGACAGTATAGATATAAATGTATAGCATGTTCTGGGACTTTTGTTGCCATAATTTCACAAGGGATATTTGTCTAATTTTGATCTAAAGTAACGACACTATCAATTATAGGTTTATTTCCTAGATAATGGGCAAGTGTTACAGTAACCTATTAGTCTTATGATCTATTACAATTGGCGATCTGGACAGGATTACTATTACAATTGGCACCGGGCATGATCTATTACAAATGTGTTCAGCAGTGTTAGTATATAATGTGTTCAGCAGTGTTAGTATATAATTTAAAATGTATAACATACGTTATGTTGTTCTTCTTCATAGCCCTTAACATGTCATCATAATGGTGAATAGGCTATAATACAAGTATTGTTATGCATACTGCTTTCCATAAAAGATTTGTTTTATATTAACAGTATTGTAATTAGTTATACGTTATGGAAATTTTATAGATATGTCTTTATGTTATCAAAAGATACACCAAGATAGAGCAATTGGTATATTGTAGTGATATACTTATTACACTATATAATTATATACCAGACGTTATAACTCCCACATAACCATTACAACCAGACACTGAATTAATCGGCTGCATTATCTTCAAATTTATTGATACTTATTAATATTTATGACTCCCTCTTATACCATTGCCCCTAATTCCCTCACACTCAGAATAGGACTACCTGCATCATGTTGTAATATAATGCTTCTCTGATAACATTACATACAAGACAGACCCTGTATGTGATAGTTACCTCAATAAGAACAGATTAACTTAAACATTTCTAATGGCTATTACATTCCTCCTACCTCAGCGGAGTGGGGAGTGGGTCGATTGTAGGCACCAATCGATCAGGGCTAGACCCAGGTGAGGTTATAGGCATGTGATAAAGAGTCGCTGGAACTCCTGTTTCATTTGCTTGGCCTCTCTTACTGATTTTCTTTGTGCCTCATTCACACTGAGAGCAATCCAACTAGCTCTCACAGACACCTCCTCCTCCTATCCACTTCACTACACTAAACATGCACACCACACTTCATTCTTCCACACCAAAATAAAAAATAAAATTATGAATTTTAGCCCAGCCTCGGATTCCCGAGGGGGGGGGGGGGGAAAGGGGGACCATAAATGCCCCCACACCCGCCCGACCATCCCCTGGCAACCCCACAAAATTACCTGGACCTCGGCCTGATACTCTTTCTATTAACCCGGCAAGCGCGATAGGCCTCACGGAAGGCTTCCTATAGGGAACGCGATAGGCCTCACGGAAGCAAGACCATAAAAAAAGCTTTCCAAAAAAAAAAAGGGCCTATCAAAACAAAGGAATTTGTCTCTAGGTGAGATAATTCCCCTCCAGTACTCATCCATGTAAATCTCACCCACCCCCCTCCCCTCCTTCCCCACCTTATTCCCCCCTCCCTCCCCTCCTCAATTATCACCTATTTTCCCTCTTATTATCATCATTTATCGGTTATTTTTCTCTCCCGCGATAATGTAGCACAAGTGGGTTGCAGAAAAGATCGTTATGTAACACCCAGACACCGGCCCACACCACCCCGCTCGTCTCAGTTACCTCACAGACAGCGAGAGAGGAGGGTTGCCTGTGGCTCTCTCTCGCCTGAGATTATGACCGGGTGGCCAATATCTTCGTTTTTCACCACCCAAATGCTTTTCCCACTTATTTTAGCACTCTTGAAGGTTCATATATACATCATATATGTAAAATAAAAGCATACCGAAAACAAATAATGCTCTATATTGTAAATATAACGAATTCTGTCAGAATCCAAGGCTAGAAATGCACAAATAACTACCCTAGCCCCTAGGTCTATTTCGCGCTTGTCAGGTTAATGTCTGCAACATTCGCGGACTTTCCTCTAACTTTCACTCTGTTGAACACCATCTCTCCTCCTACAAACCTGATCTTCTCTTCCTCACCGAAACTCAGGTGTCTGTAGCAACATCCAGCAGCCCCTTCTCTGTATCCTCCTACTTTCTCTATCCTAGTTTCAAAGCCAAAGGCGGATGTTGTGCATATGTGCACAACAAAGAAACCACCACCACCACAGTCTACAAACAATACATAAGATCAGTTATGGAATACGCAAGCCTGGCCTGGGCTTCTAACCTAGCTGAAACACATCATAAGACCTTACAGACTATTCAAAATAAAGCCCTTAAAATTATCACAGGATGCACAGCTACTACACCCACAGATCACCTACATCAAGAAACCAAAGTCCTAAAAGTCAAAGATCATCTAGACATGAGAGGCACTCAATTCCTGGCAGCAGCCTCCACGAATGAACACCACCCACTACACTACATGGCAACACACCCACAGACACCAAGAAATATCAAAACAACACCCAGCACACGTTATCACACACAAATACTGTACTCTCCCTCCCTGCCCACCCCAAACCAACTTCCGGAAGCACATCCATACTCATATCACTCACCGTTCCATCCACTCACTCATAGACAACACGCAGCTGCAAGCACGACCTCCCGAAATCCATCCTTCTGAATTCTCCCTTCCTCGCGAGGACAGAGTCCACCTGGCCAGGCTGAGATGCGGACACCATCCAGCTCTTCTGAGCTATCAGAAGAGACTGGATGACTCCGTCGTCGACACCTGCCCGAGTTGTAACACAGCACCCCATACCATAAAACACATCATAGAAGACTGCATTTCACACAACCACTTACGCCAACAACACAATTTACACTATTTGAGAGCTCTGTGGGAAAGCCCGACCGTGGCCATGGCCTTCCTTAAGAACTCGGGGCTGTTCGGCCAGGCAGCTTAGGGAACAACAGCAACAACAACAACAACAAGCTCACTTGCTCTCGTGTTCCCGATTTCGACTCCTCTGAATTCTCAACTTTATGGCTCAAACTTTCCTGTCATTCTCATACTAAATATTTCTGTGCTGTCTATCTTTCCCCTAACTCTACCGACTTTCCCAAATTCTTTGACTATCTAAACTCTACAGTGGAACACATTCTATCCATTTCTCCTTTCTCAGAAATCTCCATCTTAGGAGATTTCAACATTCACCACCGCCAATGGCTCTCCTCTCACACTACTGACCAACCTGGTGAACAAGCCTACGTCTTTTCTATCCTAAATGACCTAGAGCAGTTAGTTCAGCAACCCACCCATATCCCGGATCGCCTCGGAGATCGGCCCAACATTCTTGACTTGTTTCTAACTTCTAACCCTTCTTCTTATACTGTCGATCTTTTCTCTCCTTTGGGCTCCTCCGACCATAAACTTATCTCTGTCACCTGTCCTATCTCTCCAGTACAGCCACCCGATCCTCCTAGCCGGCGGCGCTTGTGGCACTGGTGCTGCCGACTGGGAGGCTCTCAGGCAGTACTTCTTTGATTTCCCATGGAATGTTTTCTACTTAATGGCCGGGCACCCTCGGAGAGTGCTGAACGCATTACCGAGGTAATCCTATCGGGCATGGAAGCATACATTCCATTCTTTTTCTCTCAGACTAATGCTAAAAAATCTTGGTTTACTCACGCCTGTTCTACTGCTGTCCGCAATAAGGAGGAAGCATGCAAACAATACCGACGCCTTAAAACTCAAGACTCTCATTCTTCCTATGTTTCTGCCCGGAATCAAACCATATCTGTTCTTCGACTTGCCAAACACTCTTTCATCAATAATAAATGCACTGAACTATCCAACTCAAGCTCTTCCCAAGCTTTCTGGCATCTAGCCAAAAACCTCTCCAACAATTTTTCTTCCTCGTCTTTCCCTCCCCTTTCCCACTGATGGCACAACCATCACTTCTTCCTCTGACAAAGCTAAACTCTTCGCTCAAACTTTTGCTAGAAACTCCACCTTGGATGATTCCGGTGCTATTCCTCCCTCTCCACCCTCCTCTCTCTTACATAATTATGCCTAATATCCTAATCTCTTCTAAAAATGTACTTTCTACCCTCTGGGCTTAATACTAAGAAGGCGTACGGTCCGGACAGTGTTCCTCCTGTTGTTCTCAAAAACTGTTCTTCCATGCTGACTCCCTGCCTAGGCAAACTCTTTTGTCTCTGTCTATCCTCTAATGTCTTCCCTTCATGCTGGAAGTTTGCTCACATTCAACCTGTCCCAAAGAAGGGTGACCGCTCTCAACCCTCCAACTATCGTCCAATTGCTCTCATCTCTTGTCTTTCTAAAGTTTTTGAAACTATTCTTGCTTCCACATTTCTAGAGCATTTCTCTTCTCATAATCTGCTCTCAGATCGCCAGTATGGCTTCCTTAAGGGTCACTCTACTGGTGATCTTCTTTCATATCTTACTAACTCATGGTCATCCTCCTTTCTGGACTTCAGTGAGACTTTTTCTATTGCACTAGACATATCGAAAGCCTTCGATTGAGTCTGGCACAAATCTTTAATTTCTAAACTACCCTCCTTCGGTTTCTATCACTCCATCTGTGCCTTCCTTTGTCTCTAATTTCCTTTCCGGCCATTCCATAGCCGCGGTTGTGGACAGCCATCGTTCACTTCCTCACCCTATAAATTCCGGTGTTCCTCAGGGCTCTTGTCCTATCTCCTATTCTCTTCCTAATTTTTATAAATGATCTTCTCAACTGTACCTCAATTCCCATCCATTCATACGCAGAGGACTCAACCTTACACTACTCCATTAGTTTTTCAGAACACCCCAGCCAGCAATCCCTCAAGGACAAACTTAATGAAGCCATAGAACTCTTAAATTCTGATCTAAATACTATCTCCAATTGGGGCAGAGAAAACCTTGTTACCTTTAATGCTTCCAAAACCCAATTTCTCCATCTACCTACCCGTCCGGAACTCCCAGCGGACTATCCCTTATTCTTCAACAACACAAAAATCAATCCTTCATCTTCTCTCAATATTCTTGGTGTCTCTTTTTCTTCTGCTCTCATTTGGAAGGACCATATTACCAGTCTTGCTAAGGCTCCCAGAAGCTGGGTGTGCTCAACCGCCTTAGGGGGTTCTTTACCCCTGCACAGCTTCTTGCTCTGTACAGGGGCATAGTGCGTCCTCCCCACATGTGTGGGGAGGTTCCTCTCACACCGCTCTCCTAGACAAAGTTGAAAGGAAGGCCTTTCGTATCATTAACTCCCGTCCACTCACCAATTCTCTGCAATCTCTCTCTCTCCGCCGCAATGTTGTATCTCTCTCGCTATTCTATTCGCTACTATAATAATCAGTGTTCCTCAGAGCTTTCTCAGTGTATACCACCTCCTTTATGTAGGGCACGTGGTACCCGTCTTGCTACTCAATCCCACCCCTACTCTGTGCAACTCTCCAACCCAAGAGTGAAACGTTACTCTCAAACTTTCTTCTACTTATGTCCTGCCACGGACATTAGTTCCAGGGCAGTAATTCCCTTTCCAATGTTCCCTTACCCACTCTAAACCACTGTTTGGACACTTGATCCTCAGTGTTTTGGAGGACAAGCAACCTAGAAGGGTCACTGGATCTGTTGTTGCTTGATTTCCTTTGTACTCCTTTGTACTCAACAGCTGAGCGCTGGCACTCTCTCTCCCAGAATCAGTCTTTCCCTCTTCCTATGACTTAAATTGCTTCAAACTCCGTGTGTCCAGGCATTTTGGCTCGAACGTCCCTTGATTTTGGCCCTGTCACTCTTTCAACTATGGGGGAGGCACTCGCTATAGGCAGTTCTGCCTTTTCCCTCCCTCAATCACATAGAAAAAAAATATATATTGACATTACTATTGTGTTATATAACCCTTTACGTCATTCTGTGTTATCTGCCTCATTCCTACGGCTGCTATACTGAGCACTTTGTGTTGATAATATTATTATATTGGTTGTACTTGACTTTCATCCCTCCTCCTGGTTCTCTCTCTCTCTTTCTCGCTCTCTCTCTCTCTCTCTCTCTCTCTCTCTCTCTCTCTCTCTCTCTCTCTCTCTCAATACTCACTAATTTAACATCACCAAGTTGATTTAGTAAATATGGAGGATTTGTCTACTGGTTTGCACAAAATCAAATTTACATAATATAGTGGAGTAAGGGGAGTGTGTGTGTGTGTGTGTGTGTGTGTGTGTGACTGCGAATGTATGTACATATTTCGCTACACACACACACACACACACACACACACACACACACAGCTCACGGTACCAGTGTCTCACACACACACACACAGCTCACGGTACCACTGTCTCACACACACACACACACAGCTCACGGTACCACTGTCTCACACACACACACACACAGCTCACGGTACCACTGTCTCACATACACACACACAGCTCACGGTACCACTGTCTCACACACACACACACACAGCTCACGGTACCACTGTCTCACACACACACACACAGCTCACGGTACCACTGTCTCACACACACACACACAGCTCACGGTACCACTGTCTCACACACACACACACAGCTCACGGTACCACTGTCTCACACACACACACACAGCTCACGGTACCACTGTCTCACACACACACACACAGCTCACGGTACCACTGTCTCACACACACACACACACACACACACATTATAATACAACTTTGGGGCAAAAATATACAGAGAAAAAACAGAGCGTGAACGAGTTTTCAGAATAGTTTTATCTGGAATTCTTGGTTAAATAAATATGGTGTGCAGCTGCGTGAAAAAAATATATTGAAATTGAAAACATAATAATGGTGTGCTTTGGTCGGTGAAACGTATGTGGGATACATGTTTCATGTATATTTGTAGTGTTTTAATGTATAATTTTTTTTTTTATTTTGCATATCATGTAGTGGTTGGAATATATTTATTTGACTTTTTCTATTCGTTGTTAATAATATGAATTGCAGTTGTGTTTAAGCCAATCCTCTCTTTATGTAAATAAGACTGTCCTTACGCAATCTGCATATTTTTTAATATACATAATAAACATCGTTTAGCTCCATAACTAAGTAGTATTGACTGATTATTATTGTGTGGATGCAATAAAAGTTTGTTTTTAAATTATACTTATATACAATACAATACATAACAATAAATAGCGAACAATGGTTTATAATATTATAAGGATGCTGATTGATAAATGAGGAGTTAATACAAACTATGACAGAATGAAAGGGACGACACAATGCCATGAGGTTAGACCAGAGAAGAATGTTGTTACAAGTGTTTGGGGTTGGAAGGAGGGAAGAAAAGGATGGCCGGAGGAAGTAGAGGCTTAATAGGATAGTGTGAATGTGTATGAAGGAGACAAACAGCAAAGGTGCCTCTAACAAGTGTCTCCACCAAACTTGAAAGAGTGAGACTTTTTTTGTTTTCGTGTGTATTGGAAAGAGGAGTGGTGTGCTTGTTTAGTGTAGTGAAATGGATAGGAGGTTGAGGTGTTTGTGAGTGCTAACTGGAATATTCACTATGTATGTGAGACACAGAGAAACAGTGAGGGAAGACAGATAAATATAACAGGAGTTCCAGCAATTCCTTATCACATGCCTATGAGGCCTCCCTTGGATATTGCCCTTCTCGATTGGTATTTACAATCTTCCCAAATGTTGTGTAGTAATACGTCTGATTATGTTGGTTTAGGGCCTTACTAACTGTTGTAACTGGCTGTAAAGAGACTGCCCATCCGTCTCACCTCGTTTGGTAATCGAACTCCAGATTTGTCGATTACTGTAAGCCGTAGATACCGTAATGGTCTACAGTGGTTATGTTATTACTGTAAGCCGTAGATACCGTAATGGTCTACAGTGGTTATGTTATTACTGTAAGCCGTAGATACCGTAATGGTCTACAGTGGTTATGTTATTACTGTAAGCCGTAGATACCGTAATGGTCTACAGTGGTTATGTTATTACTGTAAGCCGTAGATACCGTAATGGTCTACAGTGGTTATGTTATTACTGTAAGCCGTAGATACCGTAATGGTCTACAGTGGTTATGTTATTACTGTAAGCCGTAGATACCGTAATGGTCTACAGTGGTTATGTTATTACTGTAAGCCGTAGATACCGTAATGGTCTACAGTGGTTATGTTATTACTGTAAGCCGTAGATACCGTAATGGTCTACAGTGGTTATGTTATTACTGTAAGCCGTAGATACAGTAATGGTCTACAGTGGTTATGTTATTACTGTAAGCCGTAGATACCGTAATGGTCTACAGTGGTTATGTTATTACTGTAAGCCGTAGATACCGTAATGGTCTACAGTGGTTATGTTATTACTGTAAGCCGTAGATACCGTAATGGTCTACAGTGGTTATGTTATTACTGTAAGCCGTAGATACCGTAATGGTCTACAGTGGTTATATTATTACTGTAAGCCGTAGATACCGTAATGGTCTACAGTGGTTATGTTATTACTGTAAGCCGTAGATACCGTAATGGTCTACAGTGGTTATGTTATTACTGTAAGCCGTAGATACCGTAATGGTCTACAGTGGTTATGTTATTACTGTAAGCCGTAGATACCGTAATGGTCTACAGTGGTTATGTTATTACTGTAAGCCGTAGATACCGTAATGGTCTACAGTGGTTATGTTATTAACCCCTTCAGCACGATCACATATTGTTCATCATATTCTGGTTACCATTAGACGATTTTGTGCAACTTATATTCTTCCTTTAGGGGCAAATACGATCTCCATAAACCCTCTGAATAACACAGGTCCTTCCTAAACTGCACCAAATCGTCTAGTTTTAGCCAGACTCAAACGTAAACAGGCGTCAGTGTGTTGAAAGTGTTAATATCCTAATGAATATACCGGTAGCCATATTATCATGGTTAAATTATTAACTATTTACCTGTTATTCTGGACCCTCACCACCAGCTACCTAAAGTAATGTGTGCTTATAATTATATATAGGAATTTTGTATAGCTGCCGGCGCTATAGATGTTGGCCAGGCTATCATGATTATGTTATGTTTGAAATACAATATGAGGTTAACGAGGGTTTATCGTTTAATGGAAAATATTGCCATATTAAATGTGTTTTTTGCTAGGTTTTAACTGTCTCTTTAATCATATTGATTTTTGTGTTCTCATTTTCTCTGTGTTTTATGTTTTATATTGGTGTGTGTGTGTGTGTGTGTGTGTGTGTGTGTGTGTGTGTGTGTGCATTTATATATTGTACATGTAGAAGAAATTGGGGGTAGGTGATGGCTGATGATGATGATATGATGTTGAGAAAGTTTGAGATTATGAACAATTGTCACCATGGTTACACCAGATAATGACAGTGAACTTATGTCTCTTAACCTGAGTCTAATTAATAAAATAGAACAGTCGTCCATCATCCAACAGTGTTAGTTGCTATTATAATTGTGTTCATTCTAATTATATAAATAACGCATGATCAGATATATTGACTAATATATTGCAACATACACACAAACACAGACACACACATGCTGAACAAAAATGTAATGCATACAATTATATTTCCATTTAAATGGGAGAAAACAAGCAATTAGAAAAGTTCTTTGCTTCATTGTTAGCGCTTTTGTCACACTAAAAACAACGTAGTTTGTTTTAATGTTTGTTATGTAAACTGTGAATTATCCAGAGATGGTGACTGTCCCTGGTGGCCTATTAAGCTTTACGTTATTTGACTTGATAATACAGACATCAACAAATAGCTCACCAATATCTTGGGACAGTGCATTTCACCACATAATAAGTGGTGGGTAGTTTTCTGACTTGAGATTAACAGATAAACTTGATGTATAACCTGGTGGTTCATAGATAATATATAACAATATTATAAACGAATGCTGCTGCAAGATAATTGGCATATACCGGTAACGTGTGTGTGTGTGTGTGTGTGTGTGAATGAGAGAGAGAGTTTTGTTAAGAGTTGTGTACTATTTTGAGTTATGATATGCATTTATCTTAGATATGTTGCTGTACTGGTACTACAAAAAGGAGTTTGTTACCGGTAGGAATAATGTGATCAATAATAATAGGAATAATAGGAATAATAATGATCACTCTTATAATAATGGATTATAAGTATTTTAAGTATTGCGCTAACTAATGTAGCTTCCGTTTACATTGCAAAACCTCTTTGTGTATAAATCGATAACATAAATGTTCAGTTTATTGGTTCATATAGTTACCGTTAAGTTACCTACGTATTATACATTTATCTACTGTAGATATGAACAGACAGACGGATTAACATGATACTCAATAATTATCTAATATGATGAAAACACACCAACAAAAATATAAATGTGAATATTAATGTGGAGTATATACAGAAGAGTGCATGTATTGTGCCGTTGTACAAGGGGAAGGGAGATCGGCAGGAGTGTTCAAGTTATAGAGGTATTAGTTTATTGTCAGTGGTTGGAAAGCTGTATGGCAGGGTGTTGATAGAGAGGATAATAAAGTGTACGGAAGTTGCAATAGGAGAAGAACAGTGCGGTTTTAGGAGGGGAAGAGGGTGCGTGGATCAGATGTTTGCAGTAAGACAGTTATGCGAGAAGTATTTAGAGAAGCATAAGGAGATATTTTGGGCTTTTATGGACTTGGAAAAAGCGTATGATCGTGTGGACCGTGAAGCAATGTGGAAGGTGTTAAGGATTTATGAAATAGGAGGAAATTTGTTAGAAGCAGTTAAGAGTTTTTATGAAGGGAGCAGAGCATGTGTGAGAGTAGGAAATGGTGAGTTGAGTGAATGGTTTGAGGTAAAGGTAGGTTTGCGACAGGGTTGTGTAATGTCACCATGGCTGTTTAATATGTTTATGGATGGTGTGGTGAGGGAGGTGAAAAGGAGAACTATGGGAAGAGGATTGGGTTTAGTAGGAAAGAATGGTAGAGATTGGGAGTTGAATCAGTTGCTGTTCGCTGATGACACAGCATTGGTGGCGGATTCTGATGAGAAACTGCAGCAGGTAGTCAAAGAGTTTGGTGTGGTTTGTGGAAGGAGGAAACTGAAGGTGAACGTCAATAAAAGTAAAGTAATGGTGTGTAATAGGGGAGAGCATAGGGTGAATCTAGATGTGAGGCTGGATGGGGAAATATTGGAACAAGTAGAGTGTTTTAAATATCTAGGAGGAACAATAAGCAGGAGTGGAGGTATGGAAGTGGAGGTAAAACAGAGAGTGTGTGAAGGAAGGAAGGTTTTCGGAGCAATGGGAAGTATGTGGAAGACGAGAAATCTCGGAGTGAAAGTAAAAAGTGCACTGTATCAAGGAATTGTTGTGCCAACAGTGATGTATGGGGCTGAGACATGGGCTCTGAAGAAAAAGGAGAAAAGAGGGCTGGATGTGATGGAGATGAGCTGCTTGAGGAGTATGTGTGGAGTTACTCGTAGAGACAGATTGAGGAATGAAGAGATACGTAGGAGAGTGGGGCAGCAGGAACATTTGTCAGCCAGAGTGGACAGAAGGGTGCTGAGCTGGTATGGTCATGTTGAACGAATGGGAGATGAAAGGCTTACAAAGAGAATATGTGAGTCAGATACAAGGGGAGATAGAAGGGCAGGAAGACCCCCATTGAGATGGAGAGACTGTGTAAGAAAGGCTTTGGATGATAGAGGAATGACTATAGATCAGGCAGGGGAAGTGGTGGTGGACAAGAGTGAATGGAGAATGCTTGTGAATAGTTGAGTGAACACGTGGTCATTTGGAGTAAGGGGTCGGGCGCAAGTTGGACTAGATAATAGTCCATCAGGCGCCTGGCCCGGGGAGACGATTAATATGAAGGGTGTGCCTGGAAGTGTGGTGGGAGGGCTTGTGGCTTTGGCTCCGCTGCATGTCTGCCTGCCGAGATCGGAACCTCTCCGGGTGGTCAGGGGCCGGGGGAGTGCTGGAGCGACCTTGGTAACCCTGGTCTCTGGGTCTTCTCCTGGGTGACCTGGATGTGTGAGAGTTTGTGTTTTTTATCTGTGTTTATTTTTTGTTTTATGATGTTTTTGTGTTTTCCCTGTTCTTGCTCTGTCTTGAGTCGGCTACCCCCAAATGGGGATTGGGCCTGAGCATATAGATAGATAGATAGATATACAGTATAAATTATGGCAAAGCAACAGGTGGATCACTATTGTTCTATAATTAAATAGGTTATAATGTGTAGAATATGGCAGACCAACAGGTGGATCACTATTGTTCTATAATTAAATAGGTTATAATGTGTAGAATATGGCAGACCAACAGGTGGATCACTATTGTTCTATAATTAAATAGGTTATAATGTGGAGTATATGGCAGACCAACAGGTGGATCACTATTGTTCTATAATTAAATAGGTTATAATGTGTAGTATATGGCAGACCAACAGGTGGGTCACTATTGTTCTATAATTAAATAGGTTATAATGTGGAGTATATGGCAGACCAACAGGTGGATCACTATTGTTCCATAATTAAATAAGGTAATCATGTTTACTTGTTGGAAGTGTAAAGCACCAGG
Organism: Lithodes maja; assembly: GCA_037953745.1. Lineage (NCBI taxonomy): Eukaryota > Metazoa > Arthropoda > Malacostraca > Decapoda > Lithodidae > Lithodes > Lithodes maja. The sequence continues at coordinate 21,268 of JBAKBP010028517.1, forward strand.
GGTAATAATTAGAGCTCCTTTACACAACATTATCACTACCAACCTCACACCCACTGACACTACACACACAGACGTAACTGATAATATTATGAAAGGCTTATTGGTGTTCATTATGTGTTTGAAAAGGCTTTGTAGGGGTATTAAGCTTGTATTGTGTGCGTGCTAGTATCTGAAAGGTGTGTACGTGTGTGTGTAGTAAAGAGTGAGTGAGTGTGTGTGTGTGAGAGAGAGAGAGCGTGTGTGTATCTGTGCGTAGTAATGAGTGTGTGTGTGTGTGTATGTATTTAGTGAAGAAGGAGCGGGTGTGTGTGTGCTTATAATATAGTAAAGATATAGTATGTGTTGATTGACCTGTTGTAATGATGGTCCAGGGGTAGGAAGGGACAGTGTTTGGAGTACATTAACCCATACAGTACCGCTGACGTAAATTTCATTATATTCAGGCAAATATTAGACGATTCTATTCAGCTTAGGAAGGACGTCTACCCATTAAAAGGCTACACACTATCTCAATTTATCCGTTTAGCTACCATATATCCTTCGAAAACTTAATTAAATCGTCTAAATGTGGCTGAAATCAAATAAGAAATATGTCACCGGTACAGAAAGAGTTAAACAAAAAGGTCAACAGATGTACTAGGCTACTTCAGCACACCTCCCTTCCTACCCCAACCTTGGCTGTCCGTGCCTGCCAGATCTCTCATTAAGGGGAGATTTTAAATTATTTTTATTTATTTGTTCATTTATTTAATTCTTTATTTACTATTTTTAGTTTCCTCCCAAGAGCTCCATCAAGCTTTAAGAAATACCCTCAAGACCCCCCTGTGAGATAAATATGTAAAAAAAATTGGTAGAAAAATGTCCTGGCTAGAGGCCGGATCTTATTAAGTTACAGGCTCGCTAACGCTCGCCATTAAACAAATCACCACCTAAATGGCACAAAAGGTCTTTAAATCACCAAACAAATGGGGTTAAACATGAGGGAGAAGGGGTCCAGACAAACCAAGCCTCCCCTTGATGCTGATTCATCATAACATCCAACCTTTCCTCACCTCACTGCCTCCAGATGCTCTTAACCTCTCCGCTGCGTACCCCCTATAGTATACAGGCACCCTGGTGCGGAGGTATGATGATTTGGGCGACCCTTGCAAATATCGATGAAAAGTACATCAACATGTAGGGAATGTTCGCGCGCATCGAGCCATATATATTTGACCCCACAAAAAATGTCTGGGGGGGGGGGGCGGTCCGTAGTTGAAAAAAGTGGAGCGAATGGCATCGAGCGGCCAGATTTCCCGGGTGAATATCCGCGCGGCCAGGGGTAGGAGTAGAGGGAAGGGAGGGCGGGTTAGGGCGTAATGTCGCATATGTATCCTATTTTAAGCACTTTTATGCTATGTAGAGTATGTGTACATATATGTATGTATGTGTACGTATGTAGGCCACCCATATACCAAGGAATATGCCGCATATAGACCAAATATGCGACATATAAGCGAATTATGAGAGAGTTTAGAGGCGGGAACTGAGGTGAGAGAGTTTACGCGGGAGACAAGTGCTTGTGTACCGCTTGAGTGAGCGGGTTTAGCGTGTGGCGGGATGGTATCGAGAATTGCCAAGTTGTACAGGGTCTGTTGGCTGTAATATCACATATATATCGTATTTTCAGAACTGTCATGCTATATATAAAGTATGTGTACGTATGTAGGCCACCCATATACCAAGGAATATGCCGCATATAGACCAAATATGCGACATATAAGCGAATTATGAGAGAGTTTACAGGCGGGAACGGAGGTTATGGGAGAGGTGTGGTTGGTGGGTGGGAGGAAGGGAGGGAGGGAAGTTGTGTCTGAGTCGCGAGTCGCTGGCAAGCCAAGGTCAGCCAGCTGTATGTGCAATTATTGTTGTCCCTGTCGCTGTTGTCGCCTTGCCCTTCGTCCCTTTCTTCCCTTTGGCAAGGCCAAGGGCAGGGGCAGTGGCAGGGGCAGAAGGGCCGGCAGGGGCGGCTGGTGGTGGTGGTGGTGGTGGTGGCAAGGTGGTAGTGGCAGAGGTAAAAGTTTTTTACCCATGCCCTTCCCTGTCTTCCCAGTGGCCTCCGCAGGTCCTGCAGCCCAAGGGCGGCCTCCTGCGTCGGTGGTAGTGGTGGCAGTGGTGGTGGTAGTGGTAGTGGTGGTAGTGGTAGTGGTGGTAGCAGTTGCCTGGGTGGTGGTGGCAGTGTCCCAGAAAGACAATGACTCTGTGCACTGACCTTGCTTGCACATGTTTTACGTGCTTTACGTGCAGGTTCTTCGTCCTCGGACCTACTTGTGCCATAGTAATGGTAGCTAGGGTCTTTGGCAGCCACTCTCTGCCTTCCATGGCCGCTGACACCACCAGAAGGAGGGCTGGTTGTGTCATCAGGGCGAGAGCGTGAGGGTGGTGTAGGCTCCAATGCGTGTGTACGTGCGTGCGCGTGTACCGCTTGCCTGTGTGCGGGCCGAGCGTGTGGGGTGGTAGTATAGAGAGGTGCCAAGTCGTACTAAACTCGCACCAATTTGCAGCCACCTGGCTGTAAGACCGCGGTTTTGGTACGCGTTCAAAAACCGGGATCATATAAGGGGTTCCGCAGCGCAGCGGTAAAACTCTTATTAGTTTTTCAGCACTTGCCGGTGTGACGTTAACCACTATGTTAGAACCGCATGGCTTGTCCTACAGTGACTCGCTAGGATCGCCAGGGCAGTGGATGTGGCTACAGTTGATGTATTATTGTGTGCTTTATTTCATATGAAAGCTCGTGTCATGGGCAGTCCAGAAAGGCTCTTTGTTTTCGCCCATGTCCAGGCTTTATATATTTAATTGCAAAGTATATGTTTTATCATTAAGTAGTAATGATAGGAATTGAGAGAGAGAGAGAGAGAGAGAGAGTAGAACAGAGTGAGAGGAGGCGCGTAGTGTTTTGCTATACTCGATGACGTCATAGCTGGCTGGCCTCGTGGGGATTCGTTGAGGGAGTTTTTTACCATGCTTTGTGACGTCATGTTTGGCTGGCTTCTTTAGTATTGGCTGAAGGACTTGTTACCGCTTTTTTCCCATGTGGCTCGAGCTAGTGCTAGTATATATACAACTCCCTCGCCACTTTCTCCCTCAGATCTGGTTTCTAGAACGCATCCCTCTTATCCCTTTGATACCTGTCTCTCTCTCCCTGCACCTGAGAACCTTTTCCTCTGCCTATCTCTCTCATTTTCCATAACTTTCACCACCTTTTATTAATATTATATCCCCTCTGGTTAACTCTGCATAATCAGCTTCATGCTGGCCAGTTGTATTGTGCGTTAAGGTCTGATATAACCCATGTATGTTAGTTGTTAAAATAAGTTGATCACGAAGCATTGGTTGGGTGTTGGCTTTAGTTAAAAGCTGCACAACATACCTGAGAACTGGAGTTCATTGGGTAAATTCTAGTCTGTGTGCCATTGAGAATAGAGCATGCACGAATGAGGGCTTTTTGCCTATACCATTCTGCACTGTTCTAGGCTCGGTTGTTTGTCTTTGAGGTACGCCAGGAGAACGCTTAATACTTCGGTATTAAGGTTTCTCAAGAGAGCTACCCTTCACTCTAACGTAATATTTGACGCACAGACTTGAGATTTGCACTAGGCTATGCGGCATGCCATGCGCACCAGTATCTCGTATCATTGACTCTAGCTAGACTTTATCAGTCACAGTAGACATTAAGTATATTAAACCAATTACTCTTTTTATGCATACCCGTTTATGATTACACAAGCATTTCGCAGCCTAGTTTGATGTATTGAGACACAAACGACTGTTGATAGGAATACTGCATTGTTGTGGTGAATATTATTATTGTTGTAGCGTTTAGGATATTCTTGGCTCCGATTTTTTTTTTTTTTTTTTTATATATTCCAACTACTCCCTCTCGGGCATAGGCTGATACCCTTTACACTCTACCGCTGAACACGGTGAGGCCCGTGAGGTCTTGTTCCAGTCTAGGGAGTGAGACATGCGAAGCACCTATTCACGGCCCGAACCCAACTCCATCTCTGAAGCTGCTTCGCCTCTGTGCTTCACAGTCTCATCCCCCACACTCGGACCCTCACTCTCAGAACGCCACCTATTGAGAAATTAACTCACTAGGCATTGCCCCCCTGTAGCATATTTTGAATATGGGAATATTCATACAGTGCTATTTAATCAGGGAACAATGAGGGTATTTTGTTTTGGCATTTCGGTGTGCTGTGGTAATGCACTGATACTAGGTACAGCACAAATTCCATCTCAATAATATCTTCCCATTGACATATTGGGATTCGAACCCGGGTCCATTGGATTACCAGTCCAGTGGCAGGACCACTCTGCCACACCTCCCCATTATATATCCTACCTTTTTGTGTGCTTAGCCTGCACGAGCATTGTTCCGCTGCCTGCCGTTTTGGGTTCCATTTCCGATTCGAGCATCTTGATAGCATCTAACATTTAAAGAAGATTCCTTGTTGGTGTTGAAGGACTTTAGTGCACTTTCTTTCATGCAGGAGTGCCTGACATTTATTGATTAAAGTAACGTAAGCTGTAACTTCTCTTACCACCTTACTTTGCATACCATAACCAAGCACCTTCGGTTATAGGTAGTAATAGGCTGTTTTCACCTAACATTAAGCCTAGAGTAGACGCACATTTATTGAGAGTTTAATAACCTGTTATTGCATATAGAACTCTGGAGAGTATTTGTGTTCTTTGTTTACTGGGAATATAAATCAGAGGTTGGATCTAGCGGGTTCCATTGTAGCATTTATGCCATTACTAGTCCAATGAATAAGAATCCTGATATATTTAAACCTCAGTCGTAACAAATGGCGACCTTACCTAGGATTTGGTGAACCTACATTTAGTAGCAGGGAACATTTGTTGTTTTGGGGAATATTTTGCGGGGATCAGCAGGAATACATTTTTGTTTGCAACATAGTATAGCCCTTGAGTATTTCCGAGAATTTGTTGTGTGTATATTGAGGTAAAAGAGTTTGGGGTGCTTCTTTTCTGAATATTGAGGTGAGAATTTTTTGTGAGCATCATGTGCTATACCGGATCAGAGGAGAATGGAGACAGAGTACGTAATGTCGAAACTGAGGAACAGCAGTATGATGATATAGTTAATCAGGTGAACTGTGAGGAGAATGCTAGGGTATTTTTGCAATGGCCTGTTACTGCCGAGCGGTTGGAGGGTATGGATCGGTACGGTCTTCAATGCCTGGCCACAGCTATCGGTCATGCGGGTACTAGCAGCATGACCAGGGATAACTTGATAACGTGTGTACTGGGCAGGGTGACTGGTGAGCGAGATGGGTTGAGTGCTCAGAGCCCTTCGGCCATGCTTCCCCTACACTCGACTCCCAGCCATCCCAGTAGTTTGCTGACCCCGAGTACGCTTCCACAGTTGGGTGGTGGCTGGCAGGGTGGGTTGCCCCTGGGGGGACCACCGGTAATTTCAAACATTGTAGCACCTTCACCTCCTCCAGGGTTAACTCCAGAATTATTGCTTCAGCTCAAATTAGCTAAGCTTCAGCATCAGCAGCAATTAGAATTAGCTAAGATCGAAGAGAGAAAGGCTAGCAGGGCATCTGACCTTCAGCTTCAGCAGCAAATAGAAATTAGCCAAGATAGAAGAGAGAGCCAAGCTAGCAAAAATCCGAGCTGATTTAGAGTCGACTAGGTACTGTGCCGACATGGACGTAGAGAAGTCGCGAGTAGAGACAACGGGACAGCGACTTGGGGCTGGTAACCGAGCTCCTGATCAATCTCTCTCGCACTTATTGAAACTGGTTCCGGTGTTTGATGAGAGTGGGGTAACAGAATTTTTTGCACGCTTTGAGAAGAAGTGCCAGGAACACCAGTGGCCAGAGAATAAATGGGCAGCACTTGTATCCTCTAGATTAAGAGGCAAGGGTCTTAAAGCCTACGATGTGTTACCTTTGGAGTCATGTATTGTGTATGAGGATCTCAAGGAGGCTGTCCTGAGGGCTTACGAACTGCAACCAGAAACGTACCATTTGAAGTTCCGGGGTGTAACTAAGGGAAGAGATAGCACCTTTTTGGAACACGCCCGGGACTTGTCCGATGCTATGGGGAACTGGCTCCGATCTGAGAAGGTAACAACATTTGATGGACTTAAGCAGATAATGATGTTGGAGCAGTTCTTTAAGAGCACGGGCGGTGATCTAACTTTGAACTTAAAAGGAGAAAAACCCAAGAACTCTAGTCGAAGCAGCAGAAATGGCTGATCGACGGCTGTCGTTGATTCGGGGTTGCGGGTCCTCACAGAAGTACGATGCAAGTGGTAGGGACCGTTATCCTCCCCCTCCCCGTAGCAATGACACATTTAAAAAAAAGAGCTATGAAACTAAAACTGAATCCAAACCTAACACCATGCCGTATGTGAAAAGTCAGGGGCCTTTTACATCACCGTATAGCCGAAACCGAAATTTATGTGTTTTAAGTGCCACCAGGAGGGTCATAAGGCAAATGAGTGCCCTAGTCGACCTCCTCCGGCAGCCGTGTCTTTTGCTCACGGCATTGGAGTGTTCAAGAGGACATCAGAGTTTGTTAGAGGCAATTCTTCCGAGGTAAATACACTGCCAGTGCAGAAGGATCCGGAAGGCTTATTCCCTGTCCGTGATGCCTTTAGTGACCACAGGGGACTCGGTTGTGTGGAGTGGGGGGGTGGAAGACATGAGGTGAGAATTTTGCGTGACACTGGGGCATCGCAAACATTGTTGAGGAATTTCACTGGTAAACCTGTAAATACGGCGCGGGTGGTTGTGGTTCAGGGGGTTAATGCAACAAGGTCATACCCGCTTGTAAGAATGAAGATGGAAGTTGATGGTGTGACTCGTGACCTGGATGTAGGAATTGTGGAGAAGTTGCCTGTTGGGGGCGTCGACCTCCTTCTCAGCAACGACTTTGTGGGGCCTACTTCTGAGGCTCCACCCTTGGTCGTTGCCGAGAAGCCGGCCGACGTGAGTAGGGAGGAGCAGGAGTGGGTTGAGAAGTGTCTGGAGCAACCTATGGCATGTGTTGTCACCGGATCTCTTGCATCCAGGGAGTCACATTCTGGTCAACAGTCTTTAGAGAAGCGGAGGAAAGGTACCGAGAAGGGGTTGAAAGTTGATGCGGTTGAGAGTTTAGCTAATATCAACGGACATTCTTGGGGACTCAT
>JBAKBP010028518.1:0-28477 GCA_037953745.1 Lithodes maja
CCTCCCTCCCTCCCACAGTCCCGCTCAAGCGTCATAGCCGTGCGGAGTGACCAAACGTTTGTAGTGCCTGCCACTTTTTTCGCCATGCCACGCCAATATAAGAAGATTAACACACAAAATGAAGGTGGAAGTGTTGGATAGCAAGAAAAAAGGAGAAGGAAACTGTGCAATAGGCTTGTCAGAGTAAACTGTTCGTACGATTTGGTCAGGGAGGGAGAAGTTGGAGAAAATCGTGAAGTCCTACGGTCCTAGTCCTAGTCCTAGCCTATCTTCTACTAATTTTAAGGTAAGGTTTCATATTTTTATTCATTGTTCTTATTATATATAAGATATAGACTGTACTGTAGAGCCAAAAATGTCGAAAATAAGGCCAAAATTTTTGAAAATAGGCCATAATTGAGAGATGTCACCCATATCTAATTATTCCTATTTAAAGTTAGGTCCACAATACGCGGATTCCCAATACGCGATGCCTCCTGTCGCCCCTATTCTCGCGTATTGGGGGGGCTGACTGTAGAGCTTCTAAAATAGCTAGTCTTCTGGGGTCTGATTCTTTGTCGAGTATGGTAGTTTGTTTGTCTAGGTCGGCGCGAGTTAGGGCAAGATGGTGCGGGGCTTGATAGTGATCTTTTATAGCGCCAGATTGAAGGTGGAGGGTTAGTCGACGGGAAAGGCGAGTCTGTGTCATTCCAACATAGGATAGGGGTCCACAGTCCCCAGAGGTGCAAATATGCTGGTATATCACATGATCGTCTTTCGGTTGGTTGGTGGAAATGGGGCGGTTACGGAGGACAAGGTTGGAGGTCTTAGGAGATTTGTAGTAAATAATGAGTTTTATTTTATTGTCAGGGTTGGTGGGGAGGACGTTTTTGTGAATTATTTCTTTCATAATGGATTCGTCTGTTGTGTGGTCGGAAGATATGTAGTTTCTGTAGAAAAATGTAATGTCATTGGCCGGGTTGGTGCTAAGGGGGTCTTGTTTGTACCATTTTTCTAGGTGGTGGTTGATGGCATTGGTGACGTCAGTGTTGGAATACCCATTGTTGACTAGGACCTGGGTGAGCCTTTCCAATTCATTGTGTGTGTCATTCCAGGTGGTGCAATGGGTGAGGGCTCTCCTGACATAGGCGGCGATGGTGGACTGATGGTATCGTTTAGGGCATTCACTTTCCCCATTAAGACATTGGCCATTGTTAGTAGGTTTGGTGTACACTGTAGTTTTGAAGCCGTGGTCGTGGAGGGAGACAAGGAGGTCGAGGAAGGGTAGATGACCATCGGTGGTTTCTTCGTATGTGAAGTTGAGTCCGGAGGCGGCCATGAAGCGCTGCTGGAGGTCCCTGAGTTCGTCCAGGTCCTTCACCCGCACGAAGATATCATCGATGTACCTGCAGTAGACAGTGGGCCGGTGGGCAGCCAGGAGTTCCTCTTCGATAGTTCCCATGAAGAAATTGGCTCCTCAACAAACACCACTTCAAAGCCGCTAAACAACTTAAAGAGAACCCCAACATCATCATCCGACAAGCTGATAAGGCCTCCTGCCTTGTGATACACGGAAAAGAAGAATACCTACAGAAAATGGACGACATTCTTAGTGATAAAAACAAATTCAAAAGGATCACTCGCAATCCTACTGACGAAATAAAAAGGAAAGCCAACACCACCATCACTGCTATCAACGCCAAAGCCGATGGCGTACACCTGAAGAAACTCATCGGCGAATTCACCCCAGGTTATGCTTACGGTACTATAAAAACCCACAAACCCGGGAACCCCCTCCGCCCCATCATATCACAGATCCCTACTGCTACCTACCAGACCGCCAAGGCCCTGAACAAACTCCTCACCCCTTTTGTTCCTCGGCAATACAACCTCAACTCTGCTTATGACTTCCTAGAAATTCTACGAGATGCCCCCCCTGCTAACGACCACATCATCGCCTCCCTCGACGTAGAGAGTTTGTTTACCAACGTGCCCGTTGACAAGACAATAGATTTTATCCTACGTCGAGTTTACCACTGCCCTAATACGCCCCCACTGGACATCCCGGAGAAGGCCCTGAAGACGCTCTTGGAACTATGTACCAAGGAGTCCCCTTTCCTCTGCCCCCGCGGGAATATGTACCAGCAAATCGACGGTGTAGCGATGGGAAGCCCCCTGGGGGTCCTGTTCGCCAATTTCTTCATGGGAACTATCGAAGAGGAACTCCTGGCTGCCCACCGGCCCACTGTCTACTGCAGGTACATCGATGATATCTTCGTGCGGGTGAAGGACCTGGACGAACTCAGGGACCTCCAGCAGCGCTTCATGGCCGCCTCCGGACTCAACTTCACATACGAAGAAACCACCGATGGTCATCTACCCTTCCTCGACCTCCTTGTCTCCCTCCACTACCACGGCTTCAAAACTACAGTGTACACCAAACCTACTAACAATGGCCAATGTCTTAATGGGGAAAGTGAATGCCCTAAACGATACCATCAGTCCACCATCGCCGCCTATGTCAGGAGAGCCCTCACCCATTGCACCACCTGGAATGACACACACAATGAATTGGAAAGGCTCACCCAGGTCCTAGTCAACAATGGGTATTCCAACACTGACGTCACCAATGCCATCAACCACCACCTAGAAAAATGGTACAAACAAGACCCCCCTAGCACCAACCCGGCCAATGACATTACATTTTTCTACAGAAACTACATATCTTCCGACCACACAACAGACGAATCCATTATGAAAGAAATAATTCACAAAAACGTCCTCCCCACCAACCCTGACAATAAAATAAAACTCATTATTTACTACAAATCTCCTAAGACCTCCAACCTTGTCCTCCGTAACCGCCCCATTTCCACCAACCAACCGAAAGACGATCATGTGATATACCAGCATATTTGCACCTCTGGGGACTGTGGACCCCTATCCTATGTTGGAATGACACAGACTCGCCTTTCCCGTCGACTAACCCTCCACCTTCAATCTGGCGCTATAAAAGATCACTATCAAGCCCCCCACCATCTTGCCCTAACTCGCGCCGACCTAGACAAACAAACTACCATACTCGACAAAGAATCAGACCCCAGAAGACTAGCTATTTTAGAAGCTCTATATATCCAAACGCTCAACCCCAGCATCAACAACCAAACACAAGACCTTCAAATTCTTCCTTCAGGCAAACGCTACAGGCATACTGCCCTCGTTCCTCTCGCCCTGTGCCCCCCTCCCGTACCTTTCCGCGATCAGCACACTACTGACAACACCAACCAATCACAGCCACCCACAGCCAACAACCAACCACCGATAAGATTTAGTGCCCGTCTCGCGAATAGACTGCCTTCCACCAATGAACAGCCACCCCACACCCAGTAGCTCCGCCCACCTACCTATTCTTGATCCTCGAATTTTGTATAAATATGTTGCTTTGTCCTTATTCTAATCATTACCTGCCCATTCCCTGAAGATGCAAGATGTTTACTTGTGAAACGTTGGATCCACCATGAATTTTGCTAACCTGTTGTACCTCATCTCTGAACCCCAGAGGAAAATTGTTAGAAATATAGAAAGCTGTAACAATAAAATACTGAATGCTGAAACTGCAGTTACCTTTAACCTCGTCTGTTTAAAAGAGAATCTATTACCTGGATACTAACATATATATATATATATATATATATATATATATATATATATATATATATATATATATACAATTTCATGTACAGCTACTGACAAAATAAATGATCGTGAACTATCGTAATGTTCTGTATGCAAATAGTGTATTGTAAGTTGTAAGTGCAATCCTTGGGCTCAAAAATAATCATAACACCTGTAACAAAATAATATAAACTATGAGTCTCAGAAAAAGTTTAAAGTAATCGAGCACCATGTTTCAGACAATACAATATGTGTTTAGAAAGCTAAAATCTACGAAAATGAGCACGGTGAATACTGATTTGACTGTATGCCTTCATGTCCTCACATTCTGAATCCATTAAGGGGGAATGGGCCGTTTTTCTGGGTCCGCTTTCGCCCTCGTGTTTAGCCCGTTGGATTTTTAGATTTTAATACGTTCGGCCCATTAGTTTGGTGATTTTAAGTCCGGTCGCCCCATTTCTTTGTCAATATTAAGACTTCTCGTGTTATTTAGGTGTCGATTTTTTTCCTGGCGAGCGACAGCGAGCCTGTAATTTAAGAGGATCCGCGGAACATTTTTCAATCGAAAAATGTACAAATTAATCTTGAAGGAGGGTCTTGGGAGGGCGTTTCTGTAAGCTTGATGGAGGTCTAGAGAGGAAATTTAAAAAAAAAAAAAAAAAAAAAATATACAGTATATATATATATATATATATATATATATACAGTATATAGTATATATATATATATATATATATATAAATGAGGAAATAAATACGCCCCTCCCCCCTTAACCCCTTCTGTACCGGCAACGTCTTTTAACCTTTAATGTGGCTACTATTAGACGTTAAATTATGAGGGACCTCCGGCAATTAACAGGCTTCGAACTATTTTACTGGGTACTTGACCATTATTACTACCATAAATCCTTCTTAAACTGCACAAAATCGTCTAAATATAGCTAGAATAAAATTAAACAGACGTCGCCGGTACAGAAGGGGTTAAGCCAAAACGAGAGAGACAAAAAGAGATAAAAGTTCCGTGACTGGCCATGTCGAGCCGATGATTTAATGGCGGCAGTGGGTGGTTCTTTGACTTAAATGTTATGATCCCCCCCCCCTCCCCCCATCATAACGGCCCAGTAGTTATCAATGGTGGAGTACCGATAAATGACTATTGGGAGCAGCTTAATTATGAATACGACCAGCTCACCTATAGTCCTGTTAAGGGGAGATAGCCCGCTTTTCTGGCCCACCTTCTTTCTCATGCTTAGCCCCATTAGTTTTCAAACTTAATGACGTTCGGCCCATTAGTTTGACGATTTTAATATTTTATGTCCCATTTCATTATCAATTTTAAGACCTTTTTGTGCCATTTAGGTGACGATTTTTTCCTGGCAAGCGATAGCGAGCCTGTAATTTAATGAGTATCCGGCCTTCGGCCGGGAATTTTTTTTACCGAAAAATTTAGAAATTTATCTCGACAGGGGTCTAGGGGGTGTTTTTCTAAGCTTGATGGAGGTCTAGCGAGGAAACTAAAAAATAAATAAATACATAAATTACTAGACCATGATAACGGCCCAGTAGTTATCAATAGTGAAGTACCGATTCATGACTCTATTGGAAACACCGGTGAATGACCTCCACTTATCAATAGAACCACCCCTCCTTTGCTCCCCCTCCAAAGTCATGGAACGCCTAGTGTTACAACTAATTACACCTGACCTACCCCTAGCTCCAACACAACATGGCTTTAGGCCACTGCACTCCACAAACACTCTTCTCAGACCTTACACAAAGAGCTTTCGACGGCATCAACTCAGCTAGACCACCACACAGATCACTATTATCCACACTCGACATTAGTAAAGCCTTCGATGCCATCCCCCGCCACAACCTAACAAACAAAATCTACAACACAAACATGCACAACACAAAAAGGTGGCTGGCCAACTTCCTAGCAGGCAGATGTGCACACGTATCTTTTGCCGGTCAGTCATCTAAAATCAGAAACTTTCCAAACGGAGTCCCACAAGGATCCGTCCTATCGCCCGCACTCTTCAATCTGTACATGCACGATATAACTACACCCAATACGCCCCAAATAAACTTAGCCTCCTATGCAGATGACATAACACTCACATGCACACACCATGACCCAAAAAGAGCAACAGATCTCCTTTAACCCTATCTCAACACACTACATGGCTGGTGCACTACAAACAGACTTAATCTAGCCCCAGCCAAATCCACCGCAACCCTGCTCACAAGTTGGACAGGAGAACACGAATACATCCCTCAACTCACCATAAACAACACACCCCTAACACATACACACACACCCAAAATCCTAGGAGTAACATATGATACTCATATGACATTCAAACAGCACACCACAAACATTAAAAAGAAACTGACACCCAGACTTAACGCCCTCAGGTCACTTGCTCACACAAAATTTGGACACAACAAAGAAACTACCACCACAGTATATAAACAATACATAAGATCAGTGATGAAATACGCAAGCCCAGCCTGGGCTTCTAACCTAGCTGAAACACATCATAAGACCTTACAGACTATTCAAAACAAAGCCCTGAAGATCATTACAGGCTGCACAGCTACTGCACCCACAGATCACCTACATCAAGAAACCAAAATCCTCAAAGTCAAACACCATCTGGACATGAGAGGCACTCAATTCCTGGCAGCAGCCTCCACGAACCAAGACCACCCACTAAACTACATGGCAACACACCCACAGACACCAAGAAATATCAAAACAACACCCAGCACACGGTATCACACACAATTATTGTCCTCTCTCCCTCCCTGCCCACCCCGAACCAACTTCCAGAAGCACATCCATACTCATATCTCTCACCTATCCATCCACTCACTCACAGACAACACGCAGCTGCATGCACGACCTCCCGAAATTCATCCTTCCGAATCCTCCCTTCCTCGCGAGGACAGAGTCCACCTGGCCAAGCTGAGATGCGGACACCATCCAGCTCTCCTGAGCTATCAGAAGAGACTGGATGACTCCGTTGTCGACGCCTTCCCGGGATGTAACACAGCACCCCATACCATTAAACACATCATAGAAGACTGCATTTCACACAACCACTTACGCCAACAACACAAGCTACACTCAATGAGAGCTCTGTGGGAAAGCCCGATCGTGGCCATGGCCTTTCTCAGGGACTCGGGGCTGTTCGGCCAGGCAGCTTAGGGAACAACAATAACAACCACCCCACCTAGTCCTATTAATATATTCGAACGTTAATCCACTCAGTAATAATGACGTCCTTTTCGTCATATTCTGGACACTACTAGACGAATTTACTCAGCTTAGGAAGGATCTCTGGTAGCACAGAGGATTGAAGGAGATATTCAGCTTAGGAAGGATCTCTGGTACCGGTAGCACAGAGGATTGAAGGAGATATTCTGTAGCCTTTTAATTGTTGGAGATCCTTCTTAAGCTGAATAAAGTCATCTAATAGTTGGCAATATATAATGAAAAGGACGTCACCGGTACTGAATGGTTTAACTTTTGGGCGATTTTTGCATGCATTTTTTTTTCATTTATTTTTCTAGTTTCCTCACTAGACCATCAAATTTAAAAAAAACAAACATTATTAGATTCCCCTTCTCCATTTTTTCGGTAGAAAAAATTTCCGGCCAAAGGCCGGTTCTTCCAACATTACAGGCTCACTATCGTTCGCCAGGGAAAAAATCGACACCTAAATAGCACGAAAGGTCTAAATATTGACAAAGAAATGGGGCGAAAGGTCTTAAAATTGACTAACTAATGGGGCAAACATCTTAACATCTGAAAGCTAATGGGGCTAAACATGAGGGGAAAGGGGTCCCGAAAAACGACCCATCTCCCCTTAACAGACAAGGGATAAAATATACGAATACAAAAGCTTACGTGGATAACATGATAAACGTGAATATGGAAGGGACAATTATTAGCTGGACCTAAACCCCTTCACCACGATGACGCCTTTTTACATATTATTCTGGCTAATGTTAGACGATGTTATACAGTTTAAAAAGGACCTTTCTTATTCATAAAAAGGACCCATGTTATTCATGGGGTTTATGGAGATCGTATTTACCCATTTGAGTCCTATAGGTATTGAATATAAGCCACCGCACCCCCAAGAAAAAAGGAAAACAAAAAAATAATAAAATAGAATGAAATAGAAAATAGGAAAATGGGGATTGGGCATGAGCATATAGATAGATAGAAATCGTCTAATGGTAACCAAAATACGATGTAAAATTACGTTATCGTGCTGAAGGGGTTAAAGTGATTAAAATGAACATAAAAATATACAATTAAGCGGCAATGCTGAATGTAACTCAACTAGCAGACCATTTCAACCAGTAGACCTCAACCAGTGCCAAATCAAATAGGACCAACCAAATCAGTGCCAATTGGTAGTATTAACCTAACTTAACTTAACCTAAGCTAACAGTATTGGTTGAGGTGGAACTGGTTGAGAGCTGCTGGTTGAGTTGTCTGGTCACCATATTATTTTATTATTATTAATACATATATATATATATATATATATATACTGTATATATACAGTATATACGGTATACAGTATAACTACAGTATATATTATTCATGTTATTTGTTAGTGCTTACAAAAACTTCACATTGTTCGTCTTCATTATTATGTAATCAAAAATAAACATACATATTACTACAGTTGATACCAGCATTGGAATTATATGGCATAATTCAATCAGTTCTGAATAAACATGTCATGCGAACATATATTGCAGGGTGACGTATAAATACGGGGTGTGTGTGTGTGTGTGTGTGTGTGTGTAGTGGTGTGTGTGTGTAGTGGTGTGTGTGTGTGTGTGTAGTGGTGTGTGTGTAGTGGTGTGTGTGTGTGTAGTATGTGTGTGTGTGTGTAGTATATGTATGTGTGTGTAGTATGTGTGTGTGTGTGTGTGTGTGTGTGTAGTATGTGTGTAGTATGTATGTGTGTGTGTATGTGTGTGTGTGAAGTAAAACTAGCAGGAAAACTGAAACATTGGAAAACCGAGCTATCGTCTATTCTCTCAAGACCTCTCCAGGCTAATAATACCCTGAAGATGTCTTGAGAGAATAGACGAATATACACCTATAATCACCACCATGGCATTCACAACTACACAAAAAAAAAACTCTGTTATTACCAGATTTATCATATTGCATCAATATGACCATGGAACTATAGGTATTAAAACTACAATACTATACTCTGTTTATTTTTATCTGACGGTAAATTGAATCTCTTAGCAGCTACTTTCTTGATTCTTAATGGAAATATATGAAACCACTACGTCTCTGCATCATATTAAGACCAAGTTAATATAATTAGCACCATATTTCACTACAAAATCTTCAAAATAACCGAGACATCTTGATGGGAACTTTGCAACTTACCGTCGGTTGAAAAGAAACAGAGTATAGTTTCAACCATCACTTCCCCCAACATCATTGTAACACCGGTACATTATAAAAACTGTATTGCTAATCAATTTTATATCACACCACAGTTGAATAATTCTTAAGGGGGTACGTAGTGCTTGTTTTTTCGTCTATATATTTAATTATTTATATATTTTTGAGTTTCCTCTCTAGACCTCCATCAAGCTTAAAAAAACAACCGCCCAAATCTGTACATTTTTCGATAGAAAAATTTCCCGGCCAAAGGCCGATTCCTCTTAACCTACAGGCTCGCTATTGCTCGCCAGGAAAGAGTCGACACCTAAATGACACGGAAAGTCCTAATATTGACAAAGAAATGGAGCGAAAGGTTTTTAAAATCACCAAACTAATGGAGCGAACGGCTTAAAATCTGAAAACTAATGTGGCTAAAGATGAGGAAGAAGGGGGACCAGAAAAACGACCCAACATCATTAACACCGACACATTAAAAAAACTGTATTGCATATCAATTTCCAATCACACCACAGATGAATAATTCTTAATGATTTCCGGTAAATTATTGTTATGCGTCCGGTGAAGCTCAGGTACACTCACTCGTAAATACTGTATTAACGATCACGGAATTCTGTTCTGTCTTCTGGCTATTATTCTATTTATCTACTCTGGCACATACCCCACTATTATATATATATATATATATATATATATATATATACAGGTATACTGTATATATATATATATTTTTTTTTTTTTTTTTGGGGGGGGGGGGGGGGGGGCAACTCGAGACAGAGCCTGAACAGGGACAACACAAAACCAAACCAAAAATTACACACATCTAGGTCATCTAGGAGAAATACCCAGAGACTCAGGCCCATTTGAGGTCTCCAGCAAAATATTCCCAGGTCCCAGACCTCCCGGAGAGGCTCCGATTTCCATATTCCATAGGCAGACATACAGCGAAGCTGCTCCAACACAAGCCCGCCCACCATGCATCCAGGCATACCCTTCATTACTACCGGCTCCCCGGGGCCGCATATTTCCGAAGTCGAGACTAGTATAATATTATATCATAGGGGAAATTAGGACCAATCAGAGGCCGCAGTGGCAGTGACGTTACCCACAAGGGGAGGAGCCAGTCTGTCTGTCTGTCTCTCTCTCTGTCTCTCTCTCTGGGTGAGGAGCCTGCCTGCCTCTCGTTTGTTTATCTCTCTCTCTCTGGTAAATAGAAGAAGTAAGTCACCTAGTATAACAAGTTATCAATATTTATTCGCATAGTATCTGTCTAGATTAAATAAGCATCCAGAGTACAATATGTTATTCCCATTAATTATGGTTTTACTTGAAAAGCAATGAGTAAACAATGAACATTTTACGATTCTGGCATCTTTCGTCCCAAGATTTGAGGAGGAGGGTGTTGCCAGTTCTCCTTAGACAGTTAAATTGTTTCAAATAGTTCCTGTTTTATTTATCATTATCATTTAAATGTACATTCATGCACAACGTAAATAAACTATAAATGGTCACTTTTCACTCTCTCTCTCTCCGCATATGTAATGATCTCATTCCATAATATTATGTATGTAGGCCTACAAATGTATGTCTGTATGTATGGATGTATGTATGTATGTATGTGTACACTCAGGCACATACCCCATAGCTGGGGGTGGCTGAATCGAGACATAGACTAAGGGAATAAGTAAAGATCAATGATAGGAGAGAAAGTGATAGATTGATATGAAGGGAATAACAAAATTCACAATTATATCTCATCGTACATCTGGAATCACAGTCCAACCTTACAGGTGAGTGTAACCTTTATGCCAAATGTCTCACTGCATATCGTATGGTTTCTTTATGTTCAGCGCCTTTCACGATAAAAATCGTTAATATTAGAGAACAGGCTGATTGAACTCATTGTTTTTTTGCTTAAAATCATTATTTGTTGTGTTCCCAGTGTTTTGATCAGGATTATTTGTAACATTGTGCTTTATTTAAAAAGACATTATATTGGCTTAAAGTACCGAGGGCGGTACAATATTGTACCGCCCTGGATATAATGGGGTTAAGAGGTGTTCAAGTAGCCCTAACCACTACTGTACATTATAAATAAATATTCATTAACATTGTTACATCATAACATATCGACTACAATAAAAGTAATATTTAGCAAAATATAGAAATAGCTGTCATACATAAGAATAAAAGAAAATGGGAGTCTACAGAAAGTCGATTGGCTCACACAAGGCAGATCCCCTTCACACCCAACCCTAATTATAAGGCCTAAGTAGCCTATAGGCCTAGGCCCAACTCACTAACACGTATCGTATAATTATATAGCCTACTAATTAGCCTTTGGCTCTACCTTATGCACTTAAACCATTAACTATTTCATAACATTTGATGCTTTATATATTTTGTACTATCTGATAATGTTAATGTGTTAATGACATTTAAAATAAAGTAATATATAGGCTCTGTATATACTGTATATATAACCCTTTAGATATATGAGTGACTTAAGTTCCTTCTTGAAATTATCAGCACAGGTTAACTGCTTAAGTGTCACAGGAATCAATATAGTTCGCCAGTGAAATAATATTGTGCCTTCTAAAATTGTCAAGGAATTTCTGTCCATGGCTGTGCAATACGCGTAATACGGTAGGCTACTCTTATTTACTCATAACCATAACATAGCACAATCATAATGTATCCTTAATGTAGTTAATATTTTAAATAACTTGTTATACTAGGTGACTTACTTCTTCTATTTACCAGAGAGAGAGAAAAACCAAAGAGAGGCAGGCAGGCTCCTCACCCAGAAAGAGAGAGAGAGAGAGAGAGAGAGTGACAGACAGACTGGCTTCTCCCCTTGTGGGTGACGTCACTGCCACTGCGGCCTCTGATTGGTCCTAATTTCCCCTATGATATATACTAGTCTAGTCTCGACTTCGGAAATATGCCCCCGGGCCTGGGCCGACCTATTATCTAGTCCAACTGGTGCCTGACCCCCTCTCCCAAACGACCGCGTTTACACTCATCTATTCAATAATATTCTCCATTCATTCCTGTTTATTACCACTTATCTTGCCTGATCCGTAGTCATTCCTCTATCTTCCAACACTTGTCCTACACAGTCTCTCCATCTCAATGGAGGTCTTCCCACCCCTCTACCTCCCCTTGTATCTGACTCACATATTCTCTTTGTAAGCCTTTCATCTTCCATTCGCTCAACATGTCTATACCAGCTCAACACCCTTCTGTCCACTCTGGCTATTATTACACGATTTTATTCAGATTAGGAAGGGTAGCCTATATGGAAGTCAGAGGGTTAGTTGAGACAGTCTTTACCCTAGTCATTCCCACACACTCTTTATAAACTGCATAAAATCATTGCCTAATGATAGCCAAAATAAACTGCCAAAATGCGTCATAATCTGCAAAGGGTTAAATTCCACATGACGGCTTTCCTAAAAACAAAAATATATAATTATATAATAATAAACAATAATAATAATAGTAATACTAATATATATACCGGTATATATATATATATATATATATATATATATATATATATATATAATTTTGTGGTTAAATAATATATTATTTAAACGGTAGGCTGCCTTTGAAGCTAACTGCCGTCTCTCCAACTGGGCTGACTGATGCCAAACAAAGCTATCATGTTTACTTAATTAATGTGTATGCTAATGAGACGTGCGATGTGGAGAATTGGGTACTGGTATAGGACTGTCCGAGCCGTGTATTGAACTGGTCCAGAACACGTGACAATTACAAGAGGAGTTAGTATTCATGATATAGGTGTGGCTATGTTGTACTTATTCGTATCTCATTTGTTTATATGGTGAGTACGGTAGCGCTAATAAGTCATATCTCAGCTGGCATTATGTTTGGATCGCTCTGTGCTGTATCAAGGGGAGATGGGCTTATATATTTGCTTAATGTTTTATCTCATTATTATTATTTGCAAGTTTCTTCCCTAGACCTCCACCAAGCTGTAAAAAACACCCCCTAGACCCCACTTCAATATAAATGTGTAAATTTGCCGGTAGAAAAATGTTCCGGGCGAAGGCATTGCTATCGCTCGCCAAGAAAAAATCGACCCTAAATGGCACGAAAGGTCTTAATATTGACAAAGAAATGGGGCGTCAAGTCTATAAAACGCCAAACTAATGGGTCGAACGTCTTAAAATCTAAAAACCAATGGGGCTAAACACGAGGGAGACGGTGGCCCGCCAAACCCCCCCCCCCCCCCCCCCCCCAAATGTCTCCCAGATGCTGAATAGGGTGGGTAAGTGTAGGAATATGTGTGTATATCTCACTTGACATGAATAGATCAAGTTTAGATAATGCTCATACCAATTATTGATCAAAATATACTTGGTGCCGAGACAACCCCTATTTGGCCGACTGTACATTAATCAATTATGGAAGCCTATATAGACCTAGCTATAAGAAAACACGTTCCCAAACAATATTTAACCAACTAATATAATATGCATGCATTATTATATACATGGGGGCAGGGGGCTAGGAATCCTCCTCCCCTTGTATTATTCTCCTACTCGACGAGACAGAGAAACGGGCGAGGGAACGCGAAAGTGGTCCCGGACCCTAAGAACAGGAACTTTAAATGTTGTCTCTTTTCGAGCTGTCTCGTGTCGGCCACCCCCAGCAACGGGGTATGTACCTGAGTATATACATACATACATACATACATACAGTATATAAATCTTAGTAAAGCGGCAGGAATAATAATAGATTGGTGAATATTATAGAACTATTTGAGAAGGGTTGAATGGTTGGGTGAGCGCCGGGATTGGAATGTGGCGGAGCTGAACTGACAAAGACGAAGTATTTGGGAGTGATAATGTTGACGTTCAGATAACCCCTTCTGTACCGGCGATGACTTTTTGTACTTTATTCTGGCTACTATTAGACGATTGTATTCAGTTTAACAAGGGCCTCCGCTACTAACAGGCTTCGAACTATCTCACTTTATAATTTTTACTACAACAGATCCTTCTTAAATTGCACAAAATCGTCTAAATATAGGTAGCATAAACTTAGAAAGACGTCGGCAGCAGAGAAGGGGTTAATGGATGAGGAAAGTTAATCGAGAAACATTTATATTCATTTTTATATATATTTTTTCATAGACTACAGTAGATCTGGACTGGACACGAAAATGGAACTTTGCAGTAAGGGACCCAAAATCGGAGAACGAAGCCCCAAGTTCGAACCTCAAAACCGCGAAAATGTGATATTTTCGCGGTTTCGAGGTTCGAACTTGGGGCTTCGTTCTCCGATTTTGGGTCCCTTACTGCAAAGTTCCACTTTCGTGTCCAGTCCAGATCTACTGTAGTCTATGATTTGTTCTATGTGGATGAGGGAGACAAACAGAAAAACTGCCTGTGACGATTGCCTCCCCTAGAGTTGAAAGAGTGACAGGGCCAAATGCAAGGAATGTTCGAGCCAAAATTTAAATAACAAGTGTCACAACTACCATAACGAAATCTTCTCCCCAACCAAATCCACAAATACCAGGTACCATAATCCCAAAAACTACCACTACAACTACCATAAACGAATCTTCTCACCAACCACATCCACAAATACCAGGTACCATAATCCCAAAAACTACCACTACAACTACCATAAACGAATCTTCTCCTTAACCACATCCACAAATACCAGGTACCATAATCCCAAAAACTACCACTACAACTACCATAAACGAATCTTCTCCTTAACCACATCCACAAATACCAGGTACCATAATCCCAAAAACTACAACTACCATAAACGAATCTTCTCCTTAACCACATCCACAAATACCAGGTACCATAATCCCAAAAACTACCACTACAACTACCATAAACGAATCTTCTCACCAACCACATCCACAAATACCAGGTACCATAATCCCAAAAACTACCACTACAACTACCATAAACGAATCTTCTCCTTAACCACATCCACAAATACCAGGTACCATAATCCCAAAAACTACCACTACAACTACCATAAACGAATCTTCTCCTTAACCACATCCACAAATACCAGGTACCATAATCCCAAAAACTACAACTACCATAAACGAATCTTCTCCTTAACCACATCCACAAATACCAGGTACCATAATCCCAAAAACTACCACTACAACTACCATAAACGAATCTTCTCCTTAACCACATCCACAAATACCAGGTACCATAATCCCAACATCTACCATAACACAATTTGCTCACCCACCAAAACCACAAAAACCCGCGACCATAAACACAGCACATAACCACAACTACCATAAAAAAAATTCTCCTTAACCAAAATCACAAATACCTGGTAGCATAATCCCAACAACAACCATCACCACAACCACCACCACCACAACTACCACCACAACAACAACAACCACATCTACCACCACCACAACAACCACCACCACCACAACTACCACCACAACAACAACAACCACAACTACCACCACCACCAGAACTACCACCACCACCAGAACTACCACCACCACCACCACCACCACAACAACAACTACCACCACCACCACAACAACCACCACCACCACCACAACAACCACCACCACCACAACCACAACAACCACCACCACCACAACAACCACCACCACCACCACAACTACCACCACCACAACCACTACTACCACCACCATCACCACAACTACCACCACCACCACAACAACTACCACCACCACAACTACCACCACCACCACCACAACAACCACCACCACCACCACCACCACCACAACTACAACCACCACCACCACCACCACCACCACCATAACAACTACCACCACAACAACAACCACCACCACAACAACTACCATCACAACAACCACAACAACCACCACAACAACCACCACCACAACAACCACAACCACCACAACAACTACCACCACAACCACCACCACAACTACCATCACAACAACCACCACCACAACAACAACCACCACCACAACAACCACCACCACAACAACAACAATCACCAAAACAACCACCACCACAACAACAATCACAACTACCACCACCACAACCACCACCGCAATAACAACCACAACAACAATCACAACTGGGCGGGTGCCCAACCCCGAAAAGGGTTGAAATAGGGGAGCTATCCCCCCGCCAAAGGCGGCTTTCTAGGGCCTTTCCTAGCTGATGCTGAGAGGATTGGGTTCTAGTCATGTGGTGATGGGCTGGTCTATCAGAGTGAGAACTGAGCGATCTCTGCCATACCCATAGCTTACTCTGACTGTTCCTTTTACTTATATATTTTCTAGATCTCAAGTGACGGCGTCTCTTGCGTGGATTGACCTCCTAATCTACCAAGATTGGAAGCCAAAGCGTCACATCTTTCCTTTGCCCCTCAACTTTCTCTTCATAATTGCTGAGGGGCACAGGGCCCTGGGTGGGGCTTTGGTTTCCAGGGCGTTTCCGCGCCCTCCTCAGCTCCCCGCCATGGAGTGGCTTCGGTCACCCAGGCTTTATTGTGGTCGGCGGGGAGGGTTCTGTGGGGGCGCTCGGTTGTGGCCTTGGCCTTGCTCAGGGCCTTGGGGCTGTTCGGCCAGGCAGCTTGGGGAAAAACAACAACAACAACAACAATCACAACTACCACCACCACAACCACCACCACCACCACAACAACCACAACAACAACAACAACAACCCCTTTACCTAATCACCCCCACACCTTAATTAATGACTATGGCGGACATAAATAAAGACTGAAGATAATACAAGTCTTTAAGCCCCATTACAACCGTCTTATGCAGGTGCCCCGCTATCACCCACACTGCACCACACTCGCAGTAATATAATTCTTTGAGAACTATTACAACAATCTTACCCAGGTAGCCTACCCTAAATTACTCTCCCTGCACCAAACTCGCATTAACTAAATACATAATGATCAACCCTTTCAGTAACCAACACTACCATCATCCTACCATGTGCTATAAACACCACCACTACCATCACCGCCACCACACAAAAGGAACGCCACCACCACCACCAAATATACAGCTATCATCACCACAATAACAAACATCACTAATAACATCACCACAACAACCACACTAAAGGAATACCACCACCACCACCACCACTATATCTACAGCTATCACCATCACAATAACACACACCACTATTAACATCACCACAACAACCACACTAAAGGAATACCACCACCACCACCACCACCACCACCACTATATCTACAGCTATCACCATCACAATAACACACACCACTATTAACATCACCACAACAACCACACTAAAGGAATACCACCACCACCACCACCACTATATCTACAGCTATCACCATCACAATAACACACACCACTATTAACATCACCACAACAACCACACTAAAGGAATACCACCATCACCACCACCACTATATCTACAGCTATCACCATCACAATAACACACACCACTATTAACATCACCACAACAACCACACTAAAGGAATACCACCACCACCACCACCACTATATCTACAGCTATCACCATCACAATAACACACACCACTATTAACATCACCACAACAACCACACTAAAGGAATACCACCACCACCACCACCACCACTATATCTACAGCTATCACCATCACAATAACACACACCACTATTAACATCACCACAACAACCACACTAAAGGAATACCACCACCACCACCACCACTATATCTACAGCTATCACCATCACAATAACACACACCACTATTAACATCACCACAACAACCACACTAAAGGAATACCACCACCACCACCACCACTATATCTACAGCTATCACCATCACAATAACACACACCACTATTAACATCACCACAACAACCACACTAAAGGAATACCACCACCACCACCACCACTATATCTACAGCTATCACCATCACAATAACACACACCACTATTAACATCACCACAACAACCACACTAAAGGAATACCACCACCACCACCACCACCACTATATCTACAGCTATCACCATCACAATAACACACACCACTATTAACATCACCACAACAACCACACTAAAGGAATACCACCACCACCACCACCACTATATCTACAGCTATCACCATCACAATAACACACACCACTATTAACATCACCACAACAACCACACTAAAGGAATACCACCACCACCACTATATCTACAGCTATCACCATCACAATAACACCACTATTAACAATCACCACAACAACCACACTAAAGGAAATCACACCACCCACCACCACCACTATATCTACAGCTATCACCATCACAATAACACACACCACTATAACATCACCACAACAACCACACTAAAGGAATACCACCACCACCACCACCACTATATCTACAGCTATCACCATCACAATAACACACACCACTATTAACATCACCACAACAACCACACTAAAGGAATACCACCACCACCACCACCACCACTATATCTACAGCTATCACCATCCACAATAACACACACCACTATTAACATCACCACAAAAACCCACCACATATTACACTACAATCACCATCACAATAACCATCACCAGCACAATAAAAGAATACCACCACCACCACTACATAATACTGCTACCACCATAAACACCACGACCCACCACCACATAATCTACAGCTATCGACCACCACAATAACAAACACCATTATTAACATCACCATATATTACACTACAATCACTACCACTACCACCACCAACACCATCACATAACCACCACCACTCATTAAAAGAATGCCACCATACGCCTACTGCTACACCACCACCACCACATCTACAGCTATCACCACCCCAATAACCAACACCATTAACACCACCACATATTACACTACGATCACCACCACTACCACCATCACCACCACAATAATCACCAAACCACCACCACTATTAACATCACCTCCACAAACATAACACTGAAACATGGTGGTCATTATATCCGTGTTATAATAACGGCACGGCTCATTTCGATGCTAATGATCACTTCTAATTAGTATTTTCCCTCACACCTCAAAAGCCATCACTACCCCAATCATCAGCTTAATCCAATATATCGATACTGAAAAAATAAATAAAAATAAAACAAATAATAATACTAATAATAGCTGATGGGGTGATTCGTTCGTCATCAACTACATCACAACTTCCATTTATTCAGGCTACCAATAGACGATTTTAGTTAGCTCAGTAAAGAATTGTTGGTTTTCTATTTACTTTTTTTTTTTTATATTTTCTATCTTCTATGTGTATGAAGGAGACAAAAGGCAGGCTGCCTGTGACGAGTGTCTCCCCCAAAGCCAAAAGAGTGAGAGAGCCAAAAAAAGGTACGTTGGGGTCAAAATGCCTGGACACGCGAAGTTTAAAACAGTCTTGGGTAACAGGATCACATATCCATACACATAAGGAAAATATAACATGTTTACCCTTTCAGTTTATGAGGACACTTGCTTCACTTTATTCAGGCTATCATTAGACGATTTGTGTCAGCTTAGTAAGGAGTAGTAGGAGTTGGAGGGTTTTTTGAGATAATATTTATGTTTTCCTTCCTATTAGAGATCCTTCCTAAACCTAATATAAGTCTAATAATAACCAGATAATGATAAGAGTGAAGACGCCGTGTCTTCCAACACATTAGGGGAGATTTTTAGTTTGCTACCTAGACTTATATTAAGATAAAAACATAAACATAAAAACACCACCAAGAAACCCCCCCACCCCTCCTTAGAGGAAAAATCCTTATTGCATTTATCAATTCGAGATTTACTTTTCAATAAATACTTTCCGAAATATAGCCCCTCTCTGCCTCTCTCTCTCTCTCTCTCTCTCTCTCTCTCTCTCTCTCTCTCTCTCTCTCACACTGAGCTACCCATTTTTCTCCCGTTAAAGCAGTTTGCGAGTAATTGTGCAATCAATCGATTTTATACGATTTCTGTCTCATTACATAAACTGTGAACGTCTTGGCTATCATTTAAATGGTCCTATTTATCCGTGTGTGTGTGTTTAAAGGATTTTCGCCCCATTTGTCAATTTAAGACCTTTTTAGGTGTTAATTTTTTCCTGGCGAGCGATAGCGAGCCTGTAATTTAAGAAGAATCCGCCTGCGGCCGGGAAATTTTTCTACCGAAAAATGTACAAATTTATCATGAAAAGAGGTCTCGGGAGGTGTAATTTTTTAGTTTGTTGGAAGTCTAAGGAACAAACTAAAAACCTCCCTTAATGTTTTCACAACCTTGTCCCTAATATCATAATTAAGTTATCCCTCGTCTTAAGTATCGTATTACTATAATTACCAATTAATGTTTTTTAACATACCACATCTACCAGTCTACCATACCAATGCTATCACAATCACCTCCATTATCTCTCTACCACCATAACTATAAACAAATAATCTATTTGTTATTCATTTCACTCACCACACCGAACACCTCCCAATGAAATTAATGAAAGCATGTGCTCAAACCGGGATTCGAACCACATACAGATCTTAAACACTCTAACCATTACACCATCCAGACCATTAAAAATTAAGTACACGTCTACGATTTTATATCTATCAATCAATCAATCTATTTACTCAGAAACAATCCCCATTTTGTTTTGTTATATATATATATATGTACCGAATACTGGATATCAATTTAATCATACCACACATCACAATCACCGCCATTCAGGAAGGTTATTTCCGGCAGAATAATTACCCAAAGTGCCCACCATTAAGGGGGTAAAATTAGCTTTTTCCTGGACCCCCTTCTCCCTCAGGTTTAGCATATTAGCTTTGAGGTTTCAAAACGTTCGTTCCGTTAGTTTGGCGATTTTGACACCTTGCGCCTCATTTTGTTATCAATATTAAGATCTTTCGTGCCCTTTAGGTGTCGATTTTTTCCTGGCGAGCGTAAGCGAGCCTCTCATTTTAGAAGGAATCGGCCTTCGGCCAGGACAGTTTTCTACCAAAAAATTTACAAATTTATCTTGAAAGAGGATCTAGGGGTGTTTTTCTAAGCTTGATGGAGGTCTAGCGAGGAAACTAAAAAATAAATTAATACATACTGTATATAGACCAAAAACCAAGCACTATACCCCCTTAATTCATCGCTCTGTCGTAAAACCTGCCTCGATATAAAAAATAAATCATTCCTGTGTTATAGGGTGACTCGGCATAAACCATTTCGATACGTGGCCTAGGTTTTCATTGTTTACTATACCCTGATTCCACATAGGTAGCCCAGTAGTGAACCCTAACCTCTGTAACTCAAAAAGGGCTAGAACGTATGGGCTGTACATTTCCTCACCCATTCCCTGGCTGACCTTTCCCAACGTCCCTTGAATTTGGCTGGCTGTCACTCTTTTGGCTTTGGGGGGAGACACTCGTACAGGCTACCTTCCTTTTGTCTTCTTCATACATACATAAACAAATAATGGTAGAAATATTAGTTCGATTACTCTCGTCGTTTGTGAGTTATAGAAGTTAACCTTAAGAAGATCCCATGTTCTTTCTTTTTTTGTTTTTTGACTGTTGCTAGACGATTATATCCAAGTTAGAAAGGGTATATGGAAGTCAGAGGGTTAATTGAGACAGACTTTACCCTTATTCAAGTTTGGACGGGTATATGGAAGTCAGAGGGTTAATTGAGACAGACTTTACCCTTATTCAAGTTTGGACGGGTATATGGAAGTCAGAGGGTTAATTGAGACAGACTTTACCCTTATTCAAGTTTGGACGGGTATATGGAAGTCAGAGGGTTAATTGAGACAGACTTTACCCTTATTCAAGTTTGGACGGGTATATGGTAAGTCAGAGGGTTAATTGAGACAGACTTTACCCTTATTCAAGTTTGGACGGGTATATGGAAGTCAGAGGGTTAATTGAGACAGACTTTACCCTTATTCAAGTTTGGACGGGTATATGGAAGTCAGAGGGTTAATTGAGACAGACTTTACCCTTATTCAAGTTTGGACGGGTATATGGAAGTCAGAGGGTTAATTGAGACAGACTTTACCCTTATTCAAGTTTGGACGGGTATATGGAAGTCAGAGGGTTAATTGAGACAGACTTTACCCTTATTCAAGTTTGGACGGGTATATGGTAAGTCAGAGGGTTAATTGAGACAGACTTTACCCTTATTCAAGTTTGGACGGGTATATGGAAGTCAGAGGGTTAATTGAGACAGACTTTACCCTTATTCAAGTTTGGACGGGTATATGGTAAGTCAGAGGGTTAATTGAGACAGACTTTACCCTTATTCAAGTTTGGACGGGTATATGGAAGTCAGAGGGTTAATTGAGACAGACTTTACCCTTATTCAAGTTTGGACGGGTATATGGAAGTCAGAGGGTTAATTGAGACAGACTTTACCCTTATTCAAGTTTGGACGGGTATATGGAAGTCAGAGGGTTAATTGAGACAGACTTTACCCTTATTCAATTTTGGACGGGTATATGGAAGTCAGAGGGTTAATTGAGACAGACTTTACCCTTATTCAAGTTTGGACGGGTATATGGAAGTCAGAGGGTTAATTGAGACAGACTTTACCCTTATTCAAGTTTGGACGGGTATATGGAAGTCAGAGGGTTAATTGAGACAGACTTTACCCTTATTCAAGTTTGGACGGGTATATGGAAGTCAGAGGGTTAATTGAGACAGACTTTACCCTTATTCAAGTTTGGACGGGTATATGGAAGTCAGAGGGTTAATTGAGACAGACTTTACCCTTATTCAAGTTTGGACGGGTATATGGAAGTCAGAGGGTTAATTGAGACAGACTTTACCCTTATTCAAGTTTGGACGGGTATATGGAAGTCAGAGGGTTAATTGAGACAGACTTTACCCTTATTCAAGTTTGGACGGGTATATGGAAGTCAGAGGGTTAATTGAGACAGACTTTACCCTTATTCAAGTTTGGACGGGTATATGGAAGTCAGAGGGTTAATTGAGACAGTATTTACCCTGTCAATTTCCACAGATCCTTCCTAAGCTGTATAAACTCGTCTAATGCTAGCCAGATAATACTACCAAAACGCATCATGATCCTCATGGGGTTAACTTGGCCAAGAGGCAGGTACAGTTGCCCACATAAGTTCTGTTCCTCTCCGTGATCTTATATAAGGGAATATAATGCACAGGATTGAATGACGAGTGTAGTTTCTTATGCAGTGGTTAACTCATCTGATTAGTCAACTGATAAGTGAAAGCAGAGGTTCGCAATGCATTGATACTAATTTACTGGCATACAAAAGATCACAACGAGGAATAGAACTTATGTGGGCAACTTTACACGAGGCTATATTTGAACCGAACTAACAATACACCAGTTTAACATGTAGCCTATTCTTTCCAGGTCAAAGCTCGGAAATATGGCACCAATTTTTATATCCCGATACATCACCATTTATATCCCGATACATCACCATTTATATCCCGATACATCACCATTTATATATCCCGATACATCACCATTTATATATCCCGATACATCACCATTTATATATCCCGATACATCACCATTTATATATCCCGATACATCACCATTTATATATCCCGATACATCACCATTTATATCCCGATACATCACCATTTATATATCCCGATACATCACCATTTATATCCCGATACATCACCATTTATATATCCCGATACATCACCATTTATATCCCGATACATCACCATTTATATCCCGATACATCACCATTTATATATCCCGATACATCACCATTTATATCCCGATACATCACCATTTATATCCCGATACATCACCATTTATATCCCGATACATCACCATTTATATATCCCGATACATCACCATTTATATCCCGATACATCACCATTTATATCCCGATACATCACCATTTATATCCCGATACATCACCATTTATATCCCGATACATCACCATTTATATCCCGATACATCACCATTTATATCCCGATACATCACCATTTATATCCCGATACATCACCATTTATATCCCGATACATCACCATTTATATCCCGATACATCACCATTTATATATCCCGATACATCACCATTTATATCCCGATACATCACCATTTATATCCCGATACATCACCATTTATATCCCGATACATCACCATTTATATCCCGATACATCACCATTTATATATCCCGATACATCACCATTTATATCCCGATACATCACCATTTATATATCCCGATACATCACCATTTATATCCCGATACATCACCATTTATATATCCCGATACATCACCATTTATATCCCGATACATCACCATTTATATCCCGATACATCACCATTTATATCCCGATACATCACCATTTATATATTGAAATGTAACGTTCTCCCCTTTTAGTTTTAATTAAGGGGGCCCACCTCGTTTTTTTCTCTCTCTCTCTCTGGGTTGTATCCATTTGGGCCTATTCAACCAACTGTTTTAAGACGTTTATCCCCATTCAGGTGTCGATTTTTTCCTGGCGAGCGGTAGCGAGCCAGTATATTTAAATAGTTTGTTTTGACAGCAGACTAAATTTGTACATTTTTCAATAGAAACAATTTCTCCGGCGAAGCTGGATTTCTTCATACAATGCTGGCTCGCAATCGCTCGCCAGGGAGAAATCGACACCTGGATGGGGATATACGTTTTAAAGCTCTAGGCTGAATGTAGCCGAATGGATACAAGGCAGAGAGAGAGAGAGAAAAGGAGAGAGAGAGAGAGAAAAAAACAAAAACAGGTCAGCCCCCCTTAACCCTTTCCATATACTGTTACGTGTTAACCCCTTCTGCAGCGGCGACGTCTATATAATTTGATTCGTGCTATACTTAAACGATTGTGTGCAGCTTAAGAAGGATATGTGGTAGTAAAAAGGGTTAAGTGAGGTAGTTCGAAGCCTGATGATTGTTGGAGGACCTTTTTAAACTGAATAAAATCGTCTAATAATAACCAGGATAAAGTTTATAGGAAGTCGCACTCGCCGGCACAGAAGGGGTTAATTCAAATGATTGTGGCTATCAGTAGACGAATATAAGTAAATCCTTTCAGTACAAATTACATCCTTTTCTTTTTATACCACAATCACCACTACTACCACAATTATAACAATCACCACAACTACCACAATCATTACAACTACCACAATCACAACTACCACAATCACCACAACTACCACAATCATTACAACTACCACAAACAACTACCACAATCACAACTACCACAATCATTACAACTATCACAATCACCACAACTACCACAATCACCACAACTACCACAATCATTACAACTACCACAATCACCACAACTACCAATCATTACAACTATCACAACTACCACAATCATTACAACTATCACAATCACCACAACTACCACAATCACCACAACTACCACAATCACCACTACTACCACAATCACCACAACTACCACAATCACCACTACTACCACAATCACCACAACTACCACAATCATTACAACTACCACAATCACCACAACTACCACAATCACAACACAATCACAACTACCACAATCACAACTACCACAATCATTACAACTACCACAATCACCACAACTACCACAATCATTACAACTACCACAATCACCACAACTACCACAATCACAACTACCACAATCACCACAACTACCACAATCACAACTACCACAATCACCACAATCACAACTACCACAACCATTACAACTATCACAATCACCACAACTACCACAATCACCACTACTACCACAACTACCACAATCATTACAACTACCACAATCACCACAACTACCACAACTACTACAATCATTACAACTACCACAATCACCACAACTACCACAATCATTACAACTACACAATCACCACAACCACAATCACCACAACTACCACAATCACAACTACCACAATCATTACAACTATCACAATCACAACTACCACAATCAACACAACTACCACAAGCACTACAAATACCACAATCACCACAACTACCACAATCACCACAACTACCACAATCACAGCTACCACAATCACCATAGCGACCACAACAACCCCCCTTCCTGTTACCACACCAGCCACAAATACATTTTATGGCACCACAATTTCCTTCCCTGCCAATATAGCGACCAATACAGCACGCCATTAATTTAACCAACATTGCTATTAAAACCCGCTATTATCACGTGTACCAATGTTATCACTACCACGAGTACCATTATCACTACCACGACTACTACTACCACAACTACCAGTCACTACTACTACTACTACTATTATCATTACCTTGTCAACTACTATTATCACTACCTCAACTACCACCATTACAACCACAACTGCCACCATTACTACTACCACCATCATAACCACACCATAATACCATACAGTAACTATCATAGGAGAGAGAAAGAGAGAGCATACGCAGCGTGTGTGTTTGTCCAAGAGAGAGAGAGAGAGAGAGAGAGAGAGAGAGAGAGAGAGAGAGAGCGCGAGCGAGCGGGCGCGCCGTGTGTGTGTGTGTGTGTGTGTGTGTGTGTGTGTGTGTGTGTGTGAGTGTGTGTGTGTGTGTGTGTGTATTAAGCAAAGTAAAATGACCTTAGAGTTACATATGCGAATCAAAGTTAAAAAAAAACGAAAGAATTCTATAGTTATATCAGAAAGAAAAAAGTAGTTACTTCAACTGTTGGACCGTTAGTCGAAGAAAATGGAGAATACACCAAGACGAAGTACAAATGAGTCTCATTACCTTCTTTGCATCAGTTTTTACAACAGAAAACCTCAGTGATATCCCTACACCATCGCCGATTCAGATTGATAATTCAGATGTTCTAAGCAATATCACCGTTACAGAGAGAGAAGTATTGAATTGTTTAGATAAACTCAAGGTAAATAAAACGCCTGGACCTGATACAATCTCGCCTAGAGTTCTAAAGGAAGCTAAGGATGAGCTCTCAAACCACTGACATTACTATTCAATTAAATCCATGCAGTCTGGAAATATGCCTGATCAGTGGAAGCTAGCCAACGTAACACCGATATTAAAAAAGGCAGCAAATCCCTACCAGTAACTATCGTCCAATTAGCTTAACCTCAGTTGTATGTAAAATGCTAGAAACGGTCATACGAGACAGACTCGTAAATCACTTAGAGGAAAATAACATACTTAAAGATACTCAACACGGCTTTCGTAAAAACGTTCCTGTTTAACAAACCTCTTAGACTTCTTCCACGATATCCTCAACTTCTACGATGAGAGTAAAGCTGTGAGATATTATATACCTTGATTTTCAAAAGGCCTTTGACAAAGTTCCCCACAAACGTTTACTGCTAAAACTAAAAGCGCATGGAATACAAGACGGTGTGTTGAAATGGATAGAAATTGGCTCAGCGACAGAAAGCAAAGAGTAGTCATAAACGGTAAGGCATCTAAATGGACCAATGTAAGTAGCGGGGTACCCCAGGGATCGGTACTAGGACCAATTCTCTTTCTAATTTACATCAACGACATAGATGAGGGTCTCACCTATACAATCTCAAAATTTGCTGACGATACAAAAATTGCAAATAGCGTACTCTCAAAGAACAAGTTGACGATATGCAACACAATCTAGATAAATTGTCATGTTAGGGCCCAAATTTGGCAAATGAGTTTCAATGCGGATAAATGTAAAGTACTACATATCGGATACCTAAATGAGAAAGCAAACTATTCGATGAATGGCACTCAGCTTAATAATGTAAACAGAGAAACCGATCTGGGAGTAACAATATCGAGTAACCTAAAACCGAGTCAACAATGTTCAGAAGTTGTTAAGAAGGCAAACAAAATAATTGGCTTTATAGGCAGGTCATTTGAGCATAAATCCAAAGAAGTTATCCTACCCTTTACAATTCCTTAGTCCCGCCTCTTCTGGAATACTGCGTTCAATGCTGGTGCCCTTATTACCAAAAAGATATAAACAAGCTAGAACGAGTTCAACGTAGAGTTACCAAAATGATACCTAGCCTAAAGAACAAACCATATGAAGAGCGTCTTAGAGAATTAAATCTATTTCCTTTAACCCAGCGCAGATTAAGAGGTGACTTAATTCAAGTGTTGAAAATCATCAAAGGCATCGACAATATGAACTGTAGTAAGTACTTCACTATCGACCAATCTAATTACACGCGGGGAAACGGTTGCAAAATTATTGGTAAATCTTTTAAACTCACACGAATCTAAGAATTTCTTCTTCAATCGAGTTGTCAACTTGTGGAATGGGCTTCCCCGAAACGTTATAGACTGCAACACCCGTTGATTCATTTAAACTCCGCCTAGACAAATATGTCGCATCAAACCCGCGACTGACTGCGTTTGTAAATGAATAACTTTATTTTATCCCCC
>JBAKBP010028519.1:0-28476 GCA_037953745.1 Lithodes maja
GAGCTTGTCGTAGTGTTAAAAGGGTAGGACACAATGGGAGGAGGTGACGTTTTATAACATACAGTGACGAATGTTAAACTGATTTACTTTTACTTGTTCATACAATAATGTTCCGGAAACTAATTCGTAATGAACAGTAGATTCCCTCTTTCAGTAACTGAAACGTCACTCTCTCTCTCTCTCTCTCTCTCTCTCTCTCTCTCTCTCTCTCTCTCTCTCCACCCACTTTATTGGTATGAATAAAATAGTAGTACAGGTCATACTATATAATACATAACATACACCTTTTCTTAGCAAACTACAAACTAGCGACAAATTAGATTAACAGAAGTAGTAAACTATTATTATTTAGATGAGTTACCTTTGTAGTGTCAAAATATGTCGATCTGTGGATGACTTACCTCAAGCATGAGAGTCACAGTTAATACTGAGTCGGTATTGATTACATTGATCAGGATTCATTAAGATTGGTAATATCATTATCAAGATTCTAAATTACCTGTGGCCAGAAAGAAAACATTACATATGATCACATTGATATTATTAAGCCAAATGGTAGAGGTATGACATGTCTGATTTATATATTTAACAATTAATTTACATCGAGGCAAATTTGTTGATAAAGCATTTCCCTCAGGAATATCAGTATATTTAGAGTAGCTGGCAACAGTGTTTAAACTTAGATACAAAATTCCTCTCTGTTTATGGCGATTTAAAGTCGATTTTCCTGTGCATCAGGGTAAACTACCCCTTCCCTCTCCCAAATGGATAGTTTAAGTCTCGTTTCACCTTTATTGCTCTCTGACATTAGGTTGAAATTAGTATGGATCTTCATAAAGAGCTCCTTACCAAAACTTCTGCTGAAAATACAGTTCCTACTCGACAGGCTTACCAACATTTATCAGGGTAAATTCTATGACCTTAACTATTCAGCTATAGTGCCAATCTAATTCTTTCTGATTAACTTGCTCTATAGACGAATGCTAATAATTGATGTGTGCTAACCTAGAAATAATAAATAAAATAATTACTAAAGTATATGAACAATCTGTTGGTATCACGGAAGAGCCAAGTCTGGTTTCTCAGAGAGAGAGAGAGAGAGAGAGAAGTTGCACTGTGTTAATCGATTTATGTAGTAAATATGGTATTGATAAATAATTTGTGCATTACCTTGGTAACAGTGAGACTATGAGTAACTACATGTAAACTCAGGTTATTAGATATCACAAATAGACCAGGGTATACACAGATAATATTATTCCACACATATAGTTATTTATACTGATATGTTATACTCTTTGCATGTGGTTTGTTACATATTGCCAAGTCTGATAATATAAGATAATGTGATACAGGGGGAAATATTTACCTAGAATAAATTACCCTCGAGAATTGCAATCCACTTTTTCCCCAACACATTATTCCCTTGATATATTTACTTTACTATGACTGTCTAATAAATATCAATTAAATAAATATAATTACTGAAGTTAATTGAGTATACCTTTATCAATTGTTCATATTACCGCAAACATAATGTTTATCAACAGGACAATTAATATTTGTCATTGTTATATTGCATTGCACAATAATCTTGTATGATCAAGCTACACATTTATTTTGAAATTAATTGAAAAAAGCTAGATAATCGAATAAGTTATCTCGGTTTATAGAAGCTTATGAAGGTGATACTTTCACGTCCACCTCCTCTCGGGAGATAAGGTTGTCCGGCAATAGATGGATATATAGATAGATAGTCAGTCAGTCAGTCATAATTTTATTTCATAAAAAGACATTATACATACACTTTTTACAGAGTTATTTACGTAATCTACATTAAGCTAAAAGTCCTTAGCGCATAGTTGGTTCTGTGTTCTGTACATAAACAATTCTTGATCTGATAGCATTGATATCATTTAGCAATAAGTTAGTAAATCCATACTCATGTAGGATTATTTTTTCAACATCCTTTACAAGAAAAGATCTATGTAACATGTAATACATGTTCTTCTCTATAAAACTACATGGCTTTATGAGATTTCTATATACAAATCTTATTTTCATCCAGTTAACCAAATGACTAAACACCATCACTCCACATTCTCTACAAGCACTGTGGTTGCTCTCCCAGTACTTCATATTGATAGATTGATAGATAGATAGATAGATAGGTAGATAAATCAGATTAGCGAGTTCACGAAATATGATATGACATCAAGATTTGTGTGCAATGATTAACCGAAGTTGTAAGAGGAAGCATAAACAAGCGAACAGGGGATCGTCCAAAGGGATCCTAATGCATCATTCATATAAACATAACTATATTTAAGCCAATTAGTGAAATATGCTGAAAATGTGTGCAAAACTAATACAAAGTAAAGAGTAAGTAAGGCCATGCCAGTATAAAAAGAGATACAATATATAGTACATAAATAAATTTAGCTTTATAATTTTCCACCCGTCCACGAACACAAAACCTCTATGCATTCGTGTCCCGATCGCCCTTTAAGCACACACACGCACGCACGCGCACGCACGCACGCACACACACACACACACACTTACTGCATGTTCTTATGTTCCTATATATGTATGTATATGTATGTACGCACGTACGTGTATATACGTATGTTCTGTATATGAGTAAGTAAATAAATGTGTATATGTACTGTATATCACTTACTCTCATGGTTATTTTATGATAATTTGTATTCTGCACATGCATCATTATTGTATTTATTTATTTTGTTTGTAAACTAAGCTTACCATCCTCATATCTGTACATCTCATGCTCATCCACTAAATTGTAAAATGTGTATTTTCAGCTCATGAGGCTGCCATTCTTTAATAAACCGTTTATTATTATTATTATTATTACACACACACACACACACACACTGAAATATCCTAAATTTAGTTATTATACATTCATCCACCAGTCTAAACAATCCCACCACAACTCCTCCACCTCCACCCACCTTGTTAGTCACCTCGCCACCCTTATCTCCCTCCATCCCTTAATAACAACTATACTCTATTTTTTTCCAGCTGATCGTAAATTGAATCTCTTATTAGCTGATTTCTCGATACTTAATGGAAATATATGAAATTACTATGGCTGTGTGTCATATGAATGCCAAGTTTTCAGAATAAACATCATCTTTCGCTACAAAATCTACCTTATAGCCGAGTAACAAAGATAGAAACATGACAATTTACCCTCAGCTGGGAAAAAATAGACTAGAGGATAGAAAAAAGTCCGAGCTCGGAGAGGGAGAGGAAGGTGGATAATTATACATGGCCTGCCTCAGTATAATGTTACTTCGTGGTGCTACTTCAAAATATATTCTTCTCAAGTTCTCATCATATTGCTGAATAAATTTCATAATGTGATTCATTAAATGTGTAAATGGATATATATAATAGTGTTACTTTCAACATTCTGTATACCTCTTATAACCTAGAGAGAGAGAGAGAGAGAGAGAGAGAGAGAGAGAGAGAGACGTTTCAGTTACTGAAAGAGGGAATCTACTGTTCATTACGAATTAGTTTCGGGAACATTATTGTATGAACAAGTAGAAGTAAATAAGTTTAACATTTGTCACTGTATGTTATAGAACGTCCCCCTTTTAACACTACTACAATCTCCCTCCCTTCCCATCAAGCTGCGCCTTCTATGGGGCAAAATCTTCGATTGATTCAGGGAGGGGAGTGTGAGATCTTACCCTTAGATCAGAGCGAACAAACTACACAACGGATTTACCCAAACCCTATGACTAGGTGGCCCACCCGGAATTGCGGCCGGCCGAGTGTTACCTTACAGAAATATTATCCAATACTGATATGGTTAGATAAAAGGGGTGTAGCTTAAATTCACCAGACACGCCCTACTTACATTGTCTCCACGCCCTGATCACATAATCGAGAAGGTTCTATATGATGATAAAAGCATTTCCCATAACCCCTGTCTGAAAGGTCAGACCATACTGTACAATTCGGGTTTTAATAATCTCTGCCTTTCCTCCTAAATACAATAGGATAATGCAATACAAGAATACAATGATGATTATATCTGTTAACTGTCATAAAATAGGAATATAAGAAAAGTTGATATATACTGCATATTGAGTAATCCATGCAAATATGCAAGTATGAAATAACTTAGTTAAGAAAGCAATGGGACTATATATACTGTATATATCAAGTCATAGGATGAGGGAAAGACTGATACTGGGAGATAGTTCCAGAGCTCAGCTGTTGAATAGAAGGCACATTGAGAATAATGTTTCACTCATGGGTTGGAGATTTGCAAAGAATAAGGGTGGGATTGTGTTGCAAGACGGGTGCCACATGCTTTATGAAGAGAGGGTTGTATACACTGATTATTGTAATAGTGGTAGAATAGTGAGAGAGATCCAACATTGCGACAAAGAGAGAGAGACTGCAGGGAATTGGTGAGTGGGCGTGAGTTAATAAGACGGAAGGCTTTCTTTTCTACTGTGTGTAGAAGTGCTGTGTGAGAGGATCCTCCCCACACGTGTGACCAATAATAAATACATGGACGCACTGTACAGAGTAAGAAGCTGTGCAAGGGTAAAGAACCCCCGGAGGCTGTTTAGCACACCAAGCTTCTGGGAAGCTGTTTTAGCAAGAGTGGTAATATGATCTTTCGACGAAAGATCAGAAGAAAAAGAGACAACGAGAATATTAAGAGAAGATGAAAGGGTAATTTGTATGTTGTTGAAGAGTAAGTCATAGTTTTCTGGGAGGGGATGACGAGTAGACAGATGAAGAAATTGAGTTTTGGAAGCATTGAAAGTAACAAGGTTTTCTTTGCCCCAATTAAAGATAGTAGAGAGATAAAAAAATAGGTGCTTTAACATTCAAGCCGCGGTGACCGTCATATGACGGGCGAGAGATAAATGGACTATCCTCCGGTACCCGTCATATACCGGGCGGCATTCTGAGCACATTAGGGGCTCTGAGAGAGAGTCCGCGCGTTGGGAGGATGATAGGCGAGCTCTGACCGCTCGGCACCACCACTGGGCCGGTTCTGGAATCACCGTCGCCTCCCTACACACACCCGGCCTTGCGAGATAACAAAAAAACAGAGGAAATTATCTTATTTAGGGTATTTTCACCTCCGGTTGCGCGATCGCTACAGGATAACCCGTGGTCGTACAAGGATGATTCAGGTGTCATTGGAAAGCTCTATTAGCGCCCTTTCACGGATACATAATTGTATTACGCTCTGGCTCTTGTTTATGCATGAGAAAGGGCATGGACTGAAGCTCGTTTTTGTTAAATATGCCCGCCTGGCAGGTAGTTGATGTTACAAACGGCCCTGCTTTTGGGGAATTAAGGCCTCCTTACGGGAGTTTTGGCTTTCCTGCTGTGAATGATGTTGTGGAAGGCTAATTGAATAGTGTAATGTAGAGTCGTCGCCTTTCCGCTTATTGTAATAGTCATAATTTGATACCAAACTCACAGTTTGGTTTTCATAAGGGACTGGGTGCATGTGATGCGCTTCTGACACTCACCCATGACTTGCAATCTTCATTGGACCAGGGACATGAGTCTCGTGTCGTGGCTATTGACTTTAGTTCTGCTTTTTACTTAGTCAACCATAAAGCACTTCTGTATAAGTTACAGCTTATCGGTATTGGTGGCAATTTTCTAAGGAACTTTGAAGATTTTTTGACGAAAAGATCTCAGTCTGTGGTCATTGATGGGTGTCATTCCCCTTCTGTTACTGTTGTTTCTGGCGTTCCACAAGGCAGTGTCCTTGGGCCTTTGCTTTTTATCATTTTTACTGCTGATCTGTGTTCCGAGCTTGAAAATAAACTAATCTCCTATGCCGATGATACAACTTCATATGCGTCAATTCCATCACCAATTGATCGACACGAAATTGCTACTGCTCTGAATAGGGACTTAGCAAAAATTACATCATGGTTTGAACTTTGGGGTATGAAACTTAATGCTAGTAAAACACACTCCATTATCATCAGCAGATCTCGTACCTTGGATCCTCCCCATCCTTATCTACAAGTTTCTGGCGAGCAAATTGAGAATGTGGATAATCTGCGTTTGTTAGGAGTTACTCTGGATCCCAAACTTACTTTTGAAAAGCATATTCGTTCTGTCTCCTCTTCCATTTCCCCCAAAAATGGTCTTCGTCACAAGTGTTATATAACGTTTGCTTGTGACGCCACAGATATCAAGTCTTTTTATGCTTATATTTTGCCACAATTCGAGTACTGCTCACCTGCCTGGTTGTCAGCAGCTGACTGCCATCTCAAGTTGCTTGATAGGTCACTAAATTCTATCCGTTTTATTCTACCTCATTTGTCTCTTGATCTGTTTCATCGACGTAAAGTTGGTTCCCTTAGTCTTTTATTTAAAGTTTTTACCAACCCTCAGCATCCCTTACATGGGGTTCTGCCAGGGCCCTACGTCCGGGCTCGTGCAACTGTGCCGGCCATGGTTGACTTGTGGAATAAGTTGTCAAATGACCTAGTCAATTCAGCTAATATCTCCATCTTTAAGTCTAGAGTTAATGCTTTTTTGCAGCATTAATTCTAATTTTTAAACTTATTTTATTCTATTTTATTTTTTTTATATTTATATTTGATATCCTCCACTGCATAATATTTTATTATTAATTTTATCTGTGTTTAATATATGTATATATACAGTACAGTATATATATAATTTTTTTTTTTTTTTTTTTTTTTTTTCCCCTAAAGTTGCCGTAGTCTCTCTCCAGTGCCTCCGGGTGTATTGTGTGGATTCATCTTGCTGGTGTTTCTGCACCCTGGTTGGAGACTTTGGCATCTCATATAATAATAAAACTAATAATAATAATAATATGAGTTAATGGGGCTGGAGGTGGAGTTTGAGAAGGTTGTTAATAAATAATAGGAAGAAAGTTTGAGATAGGACAGATCCCTGAGGAATACCGGAGTTCATAGGTTGAGGAAGTGAACGGTGGCCGTCCACAACCGCAGTTATAGAAAGGCCGGTAAGAAAATGAGAGACAGAGGCACAGATGGAGGGATAGAAACCTTGCGCAACAGAAAAAGTTTCACCAAAGTCCCGAATAGAGGATGACCAAGAGTTAGTAAGATAAGAAAGAAGATCACCAGTAGAGCAGCTCTTAACCC
Organism: Lithodes maja; assembly: GCA_037953745.1. Taxonomy (NCBI): domain Eukaryota; kingdom Metazoa; phylum Arthropoda; class Malacostraca; order Decapoda; family Lithodidae; genus Lithodes; species Lithodes maja. The sequence goes on from JBAKBP010028519.1 coordinate 7,167, forward strand.
CTCGAGTACCAGACACGCACCTTATGCGTTGGCAATGTATGTAACGCTATAAACCCCGGAGCAGCATAGGGTGCGTCGTGGTTAATTACTCCAGTCTTATGGCACCTACAGAGCTCAAATTTGTATGGGAACTGTGTATGTATCCCACGCAATAATGCCGATGGTTGAAAACCCTCAAAGTCCAGCTGCGTGCGCGTGAGCACGCAAAAACGTGTTTTTGTATGTTTTTGCATACCCATTCCCCCATGTTAATTCCGACTTTCGTTTTTTTGTGTTTTTTCCTTTATTTCTAACCAATTCCAGTTTTTCTCTGGAATGTTTTTTTGTTGTCAACATGCTGGTCCAGAAATGCACATTCATATTATATTGCCTGGTGCCCAGTGGGTTAAGGAAGCCATACTGGCAGTCTGAAAGTAGGTTATGGTAAGATAAATGCTTACAAAGTTTTGAGGCAAGAATAGTTTCGAAAACTTTGGAGATGCAAGAAATGAGAGCAATTGGACGATAGTTGGAGGGTAGAGAGCGGTCACCCTTCTTTTGGACAGGTTGAATCAGAGCCAACTTCCATCAAGAAGGGAGACGTGACAGGAGAGACAGAGACGGAATAGTTTGCCTAGAAGGGAGTCAGCACTGAAGCTCAGTTTTTGAGTACAACAGGGGCAACACTATTCGGTCCGCACGCCTTCTTAGTATTAAGCCCAGAGAGGGTAGAAAGTACATCCTTAGAAGAGATTATGAAGTTAGTCATAACTAGGAGAGAGGAGGGTGGAGAGGGAGGACTAGCACAGGAATACTCCACAGTGGAGTTTTTAGCGAAGAGTTCAGCTTTGTTAGAGGATGATTTGACCGAGTGGAAAAGAGGAAGGAAAGACGAAGAAAAAACATTGTTGGAGAGGTTTTTGGCTAGATGCTAGAAGGCTTGGATGTAAATGTGCTGGAAAGTGTGAAAAGGAACACCTTGAGATTTTTCGGCCACGTGAAATGTATGGGAAGGGACAGAATGACTAAGAGATTGTACGAGAGTGAGGTGGATAGTCAGAGAGGGAAAATCAGACCGAGAGTGAGGTGGAAGGATGGAGTTAAGCGGTACATAAGTCAAAGCAGTGTCGGCTGATAATTGACAGAGGCGCATGGGGGTGATTAACTAGTGACCATCCTCTAAATGTTTTCACTCTCAACCGGGGTCGAAATACCGACGTGGTAGAGTTAATTAAACCATGGATTCTCGTCCTGACTGATAGCTGAGAGTAAAACACACATACACATACACACACACACAACATAATATATACAGTATATATATATATATATATATATATATATATATATATATATAGAGGATGTCCCGAAAGAGACGTGCCAATCTTCATTATATGATTATTTAGACGATGCTAAACATAAATTGCTCAATAACCAAAATGATACATCTCAATAGTGTATGAGATATTAAAGGTTTTATATAATGTCCTCCTTGCATCGCTGTAATGGACTCTTCCGTGTCAAAGAATTTTCAGCCGGTCCAAAGTGAGCTAATATGTCTGTAATCATTTTGAAACTTATTGAATTACAGTATAGTATCTTGATATTAACATTGTCAAATATATGCAGTTAGATAGCGCTGCGATCGGCTCTCAGATAGCTAGGCCACCCTTAACCCTTATTTAGCGGGCTAGGTGGTCTATTTGACCGTAGCGCCCAGCATTTTTTTTTTTACCCTAAATAGGGTTGTTTACGTGATCATTTTCATGCCTAAATAAGATCCAGAGCATAAAACAAGTATCTATCCCTGAAAGGGCGTAAACAGAGCTTTCCAATGACACCCGAACCATCCTTGTACGACCACTGGTTCTCTTGCAACGATCGGGCAACACGAGTGCAAAAACCCTGAAATAAGGTAATTTCCTTACATAATTCCCTGTGTAGCGAGGTAGAGAGGGTGGAGGAAAGTAGAATACAGTTCAGTATGTCCACGGTGGTCGTGGGGAGCGGTCATAGCGTTGCTACGCTCGTCCCACCGCTCAGCTCTCTCTCTCTCATCAACATTACGTGCTGAAAATGGCGGTCGACATAAGTTGTGCACCGCCACATAGTCCATATTTATTTCACTCGACATAAGTTGCGCGCCGCCAATTAAGGGTTAAAGAGAAATACTGAAGCAAATGCCATTTTCAACAGGCCATATAATTGTAACGTGTGAAATTGGAAATGTTAAAAGGAAATTTTATGCTTAGAATATTTTTGTCAACGTAATCCTAAAGTTTGGCATGCCTATTGTGGGATTCCCTGCAAATATATATATAGTATATATATATATATATATATATATATATATATATATATATACCAGTATATATATATACATATATATATATATATATATATATATATATATATATATATATATATATATATATATATATATAAATTTCAAGAATTTGGGAAATTCAAATTATACAAAAAAAAACTTACAAAACTCGGAACTTTATATATATATACCGGTATATATATATATATATATATATATATATATATATATATATATATATATATATATATATATATATATATATATGCTCACCCATGTTCCTTTCCTTTCTTGGCTTGACTTCAAGAAGAGAATACTGCCCGGTTAAGAACAATAATTGCTTTACCTAGCCTGGCTCACATCGTTTGATCTCTCTCTTTCTCTCTCTCTCTCTCTCTCTCTCTCTCTCTCTCTCTCTCTCTCTCTCTCTCTCTGTGTGTAGGCCTATTTGGTATTTGCTTTGCTGGGGACCATATCTCAATTTCAGTTTGAACTGGCTTTGAAGATAGTTTGAACTGTGTGAGAGGATCCTCCCCACACGTGTGAACAATACTCAATACATGGACATACTGTATAGAGTAAGAAGATGCGAAGGGGTAAAGAACCTCCGGGGGTGGTTGAGCACACCCAGCTTCTGGGAAGCTGTTTTAGCAAGAGTGGTAATATGAGCTTTCGAAGAGAGATCAGAAGAAAAAGAGAGACCGAGAATATTAAGAGAAGATAAAGGGTTAATTTGTATGTTGTTGAAGAGTAAGTCATAGTTTTCTGGAAGGCGGTGACGAGTAGACAGATGGAGACATTGAGTTTTGGATGCATTGAATGAAACAAGCTTTTCTCTGTCCTAATTAGAGATAGTAGAAAGATCAGAAGATAGGTGTTATATGGCCTCCTTATGTGAGTTTTGGAGTTCCTGCTGTGAAGAATTTTGTGGAAGGCTGGTTGAATAGTGTAACGTAGAGTCGTCAGCATATGAGTGAATGGGACTAGAGATGCAATTGAGAAGGTTGTTAAAGAATAATAAGAAGAGAACTGGAGATAGGACGAACCCTGAGGAACACTGGAGGTGATAGGTTGAGGAAGTGAACGGTGGCCGTCTACAACCGAAGCTATGGAATGGCTGGAAAGGAAATTAAAGACAAAGGCACAGATGGCGGGATAGAAACCGTAGGAAGGTAGTTTGGACATTTGTTTTATGCCAGACTCTATCGAAGGCCTTTGATATGTCTAGCGCAACAGAAAAAGTCTCACCGAGTCCCGAATGGAGGATGACCAGGAGTTAGTAAGATAAGAAAGATGATCACCAGTAGAGCGGCCCTTAACCCTTAAAGATCGGGGCGGACTTAAGTCCGCCTCCAATTTGCAGCAAGTTAGGAGCATTATTAAGGCATTTAAAGGGTTAAAATCGAGTGCAAATGGCCGGGAGTGCAGCGGGCCAGACAGCCGACTCCCAGAGCTTACCGTCACCCATTAACTCATGTTCCCTGTGTTCTCGAGAGGCCGGCAGTGTAGCCAGTAGTGAGCATAGCTGGGAAAAATATGCCGCTATACGCTAAACTTCCATGTTACTGGAACCACTGTATGAGAACCACGAGTGCTACGTAGCTCGTTCTGGTCTCATTTTGAAGCTTTTAGCGCCTAGTTTTTTGCTGAATACATTTTTTTTCATGCAGATACTTGATTTATCATTCAGGAAGGCCTGAATATGCCCAAATAAGCCCAAAATCCCCCGCTAGACAAGGGTTAATATCTACTGTACCAGAGGGTATTACCATAAATGTACCATCCAGTACCAAGCAATGTGTCCAAAATGGCTTCAGAGTCAAGAGAAAACACCATTCCACCTAAAAAGATGGAGGAATACTGACCCTCCTAGCCTGTGGGAGCTTGGATATAAGCTGAGAAGTTTTGCCAAGGTCTCATACCAGTGCATACAAGTTGTGGTGCCAGGTACCGATCGATACGGGCAGTTACAAGGACCACATATTATGGACGAACGTCGTCAGTCGATGGTAGTGACAAGTTAATTTTTTACTGTCGGCCAACGTACGTCGCTGGGACAGTAGGCGTTAAGTAAGCCATCCTGGCCGTCTGAGAGGAGGTTATGGGAAGATAAATGTTTAAAACATTTTGAGGCAAGAATTGTTTGAAAAACTATAGAGATGCAAGAAATGAGAGCCATTGGACGATAGTTGGAGGGTTGAAATGGGTCACCCTTCTTTGGGACAGGTTGAATAAGAGCAAACTTCCAGCAAGAAAGAAAGATGTGAGAGGAGAGACAAAAGACGGAACAGTTTGCTTAGGCAGGGAAGCAGCACGGAAGCACATTTTTTTCGTACAATATGAGGAAGACCGTCCGGCCCGTACACGTTTTTAGTATTAAGCCCAGAGAGGGTAGAAAGTACATCATTGGAATAGATTATGATGTTAGTCATAAGTAGGAGAGATGGGGTGGAGGTTTTAGCGAAAGTGTTAGCAAAAAGTTCAGCTTTGTCAGAGGAAGAAGTGATCATGATGGTGGTGCCGTCAGAGTGGAAAAAAGAAGGAAAAGACAAAGAAAAATAATTGCTGGAGAGGTCTTTGACTAGATGCCAGAATGCTTTGGAAGAGCTGGAGTTGGATAGTTCAGTGCATTTATTATTGATGAAAGAAAATTTGGCGAGGCGAAGAACAGGTTTGGCTTGATTCCGGGAAGAAACATAGGAAATATGAGATTCTATCTATCTATCTATCTATTGCCTGACGCCGTGATCCCCGAAGGGGTGGCCACGAACGAACTGCCCCCATGCACCTCTGTCCCCAGTCAGTCGATGCCCCTCCCCCCAACCAGCACTGCCCTCGTTCATGTACTTCCTCACTCCATCCTTCCACCTCATATTCGGTCTACCTCTCCCTCTCTGTCCCTCCACCTCGCTCTCGTACACCCTCTTAGTCATTCTCTCGCTTTCCATACGTTCCATATGGTCGAACCATCTCAAGTTGTTCCTTTTCACACTTTCCAGCACATCTACCTCCACACCACACCTCCTTCTTACTTCCTCATTAGTCTGTCTATCCCTCCATGTAACTCCACACGCACTCCTTAAGTAATTAATTTCCACTGCTCTCACTCTTGGTCTGAGTCTATCAACCAATGTCCATGCTTCGCTTCCGTAAGTCAGTGTCGGGATTACCACACTGTCATGCAAGCACTTCTTCACTTCCATACTGACCACCCTATTTCTTGTTACTGCTTTTAGCGTTCCTACAACTCTCTTCCCCTGTTGTACCCTCTCCCGCACTTCTTCATCCATAGTCCCATCTTTACTCAACACACTGCCCAGATACTTAAAATAGTTGACGATCTCCATAGCCTGACCGTTCAGCTTCACCTCACACTCTGTGACTTCACCCCTTTCGAAGACCATAACCTTGCTCTTCCCCGTATTTACCTTCAAATTCCGTTTTTCGCACACTGTTCCAAACTCATTTACCAGACCCTGCAACTCCCATTCATTATCACTCATCAGAACTGTATCATCCGCAAACAGCAGTATAGGTAGCTTCCACTCAATTCCCTCCCTTTTCAGCGATACATCAACATCCACTGCTCTTGATAGTATTTCTTTCATGACTCCATCCATATATACAGCAAACAACCACGGGGACATCACACACCCCTGTTTCAAACCAACCTTCAGGTCAAAGAACTCACTCTGCTCACTCTCCACAGGTACTGCCGCCTTTGCACCCTCATACATACTCTTCACTGCTTTCAGCAACTTATCATCTACTCTGTATATTCTAAGTACTTTCCACAAACCTTCTCTATCCACTCTGTCATAGGCCTTCTCCAAGTCGATAAAGGCAACATACACCTTTTGTATCTTCTCCAGGTATTTCTCCACAACACAATTCAGGGTAAAAATCTGATCTAAACATCCTCTTCCCTTCCTAAAACCTCCCTGCTCGTCGCCTATCCATTTCTCCGTTCTCACTCTCACTCTCTCAATCACTACCCTACTGTATACCTTCCCTACTATGCTTAGAAGACATATTCCTCGGTGGTTACCACACACGCCTCTTTCCCCTTTGCCCTTATATAATGGACTATTATGCCAGTCTTCCAGTCATCGGGTGCACTCACCTTCTCCAATGCTAGTTTGCACATTTTCCATACCCATTCTATCACTATCTCACCACCATACCTCAACATTTCCCCACACACTCCATCTGTTCCTGGTGCTTTCCCCAACTTCACTCTTTTCATGGCTTCCCACACTTCTGACCTCCTGATCCCCACCTCCTCCTCCACTACTTCTCTTCTTCTCCCTCCCATACCATATCCAGCTATGTTTGCTGGCTCTTCATTCCTTACATTTAGCAACTCACTGAAGTACTCCCTCCATCTTTCGACTCTCTCTTGCTTCTCGGCTAGCATTCTCCCATTCTTATCTTTCACACCCTTACTGTTTCCCTTGCTACCTTCCCTAACTTCCTTGACTTCTTTCCAGAACAGTTTCTTACTCTCCCTCCATTTTACACTCAGATTCCTTCCAAATTCCTCATCTACTCTTCTCTTACTTTCCTTCACTACTCTCTTCACCACCCTCTTACTCTCCACGTACCTCGCTCGTTTCGGTCTCTCGGAATCTTCATTCCCTCTACTACCCAACCACTGCTTCTCATACTCATGATAATTGACAGTATGTATTAATCTTTTCAAGGTCCAATTACGCATTTCATGTTTTATGGGTTATAATTGACGTTATATTCAGATTAGGAGGGTATGTGGAAGTCAGTGCATAAAATATAATAGTATTTGCCCATATAATTTCCACAGGTCCTTCCAAGACTGTATACATTTGTCTAAAGATAGCCAGAATATAATGTAAAAATGCATAATCCTCTTCCAAGGTTTGGAGTATTATATATATATATATCTGTACTCAATCATTTAAATAACGCCCCTCGTCATTCTTGTTTGGATATCATAAGACGACTTCATTCGATTTAGGTAGGTGTTACACGGGTCAAACAGTAAATTGACAAAAGAGAAGGCTAAATTTAACTAGAATAAAAGAACAGATGATACCACTCTGCCCACTCTTGCTTCCAACTTCGCCATTCTGTTATATTAATCCGTGTTTCCCCTGCAGTGCCCCATCTCTGCTTCAGTGCAATACCTATATCCTTTTCGTTACTTGTTCTCTCTCTCTCTCTATTTCTCTCTCTCTCAACAAGTTCCCTGTGATATCATTGTGTAGCTCTCCACCATTTCTCTCTCTCAACAAGTTCCCTGTGATATTATTGTGTAGCTCTCCACCATTTATCTCTCTCAACAAGTTCCCTATGATATTATTGTGTAGCTCTCCACCATTTCTCTCTCTCAACAAGTTCCCTGTGATATCATTGTGTAGCTCTCCACCATTTATCTCTCTCAACAAGTTCCCTGTGATATTATTGTGTAGCTCTCCACCATTTCTCTCTCTCAACAAGTTCCCTGTGATATCATTGTGTAGCTCTCCACCATTTCTCTCTCTCAACAAGTTCCCTGTGATATTATTGTGTAGCTCTCCACCATTTATCTCTCTCAACAAGTTCCCTGTGATATCATTATGTAGCTCTCCACCATTTCTCTCTCTCAACAAGTTCCCTGTGATATTATTGTGTAGCTCTCCACCATTTATCTCTCTCAACAAGTTCCCTGTGATATCATTATGTAGCTCTCCACCATTTCTCTCTCTCAACAAGTTCCCTGTGATATCATTGTGTAGCTCTCCACCATTTCTCTCTCTCAACAAGTTCCCTGTGATATTATTGTGTAGCTCTCCACCATTTCTCTCTCTCAACAAGTTCCCTGTGATATCATTGTGTAGCTCTCCACTATTTCTCTCTCTCAACAAGTTCCCTGTGATATTATTGTGTAGCTCTCCACCATTTCTTTCCACTTGGGCTTGGCCGGGGAGACTTTCCTTCTTTGCTTTTTTATCAATCTATATAATATATGTGTATTTATCTATCTATACAGTATACTGCATCTGTCATTCTGTTTTATCTTTTTGTCCATCTACAGTATATACCTGTATGTATATGTTGTATATAATTATCCATCTCTATATTATCTACAGTAATTTTATATATATATATATTATTTTATCCATCTATATATCTATGTATCTACAGTATTTATATGTTATATATCTATTTATCGATTTATCTATATATCTATCTATATGTATCTACAATATCTATTAATCCATTGTTTGTATCTATCTATCTATCTATCTATATTTATTATCTGTCGACCTATCTTTCTAACTATCTGTTTATAAATGTTTTTTTATATGCATTTTTGTTTGTCTAAAAATTATATTAATATTTGTTTTTGTGTTAAGTACAGAATATCTATCTCTCTGTGTGTCTGCCTGCATCTTTTTATGGATCTATGTATCCATATATCTCAATCAATGTGTATCTATATCTACCTACATCTGTATCTGTCTATATTTATCTATCTGCCCACCTTTCTATATGTCTATCTAATTATATATATATATATATACTATATATATATATATATATTGTCACTCCCAAATGAGTTTGTAGCCTATATAATTTTGTGAGCGAGTTATAGTTTGCAAGGCGTGTTGTGGAGGGGCCTAGATAGAGGCTAGTAGCTCGCTATCCCTCTATTTTTCTTCTCTCGTGGGTAGCAGGACGGCACCTGGAGTCTGTGTTGCCGTCGGGCTAGCACTATAAATTAATTAGTTTATTTAGCCTTGTGTGATTAATGCAGTTTATCAAAAGTTCACACAATGATGACTTATTTATTTGATTATTCCTGTACTGTTAATGAGAGCCCAAGTACTTAGTAATATTGTGTAGTCTAGCGATGCTTGGAGCTCCCTTCCTTCCTTCTCGAGGTTGGCCCAGTGTTGCTGCCTTCACTCCAGTCTTGTCTCTCGCTGTAGCAACATCATTGCCTGACGTTGTTGGCTTGCTTCTTAATTTTCCATTTAAATACCGCATATTTCTTTTTGTCCATTGTTTGATTGAAGTGTAGTAGGGGCTGGAGTCGTATTGAGCATATTGGTTTGTTTCAACATATTTAGTTTAGTATTAATCACTGCATTCATTTACTCTTTGGTAATCTTAGTTTATAGGCTTCTTCACTGCTTCTGTGCACTTTCCTTCCATTGTTTAACTGCTTTGCATATTATTAGTACATGTATTTATTCTTTATTAGTTTAGTTGGCATTCACAGTGGTTTGGAGGTATGCTCAAGGGTAGCCTATCCCACCCTACTGTAATGCCAACTATTGTGTTTCATGTCTTAGGATAGTGCTTCAGACTTCCCCCATGTTTCTGCTTTATATTATTCCTAATTCCTAAGCTATTGGGCAGACTATGAAGTATCTGGGAGTCTGGCAGTGTTCCGGTGTTTCATTTATGTGCAGTTCATAATACTCTTAGAAGTTCTCTGGCATACTTCACGCAATATTGACTAGATAACCTGCGTGTCTTGGTGTTGAGTCAGATATTAAGAGCGTGTCTATTGCAGGGTTGGTTTAGTGCGGTGGGCAGTGTTGTGTCCAGGTCTACAGCATTGGTGTCTTTTTGCTACGGCGTTGTCTTTTTGCCAATGCAGTGGGCTAGGCTATTTGAGCATCTGTTTTCCCCCAGCGTCCCCTCATAACGTTATATAATAATAATATATATATATATATATATATATATATATATATATATATATATATATATATAATATATATATACAGTATATATATATATATATATATATATACAGTATATATATATATATATATACAGTATATATATATATATATATATATATATATATATATATATATATATATATACAGGGTGTCCTAGGAGGAGAGGGCATAACTTTGGGAAATTATAAAACAAAATATTTTAAGCCTAAAATGTTCTATAAGAAATATTCCAAATATCAACCAGTAAAGAGATATTGCATGTTGAAAATGGCATTTTCTTAAGTATTTCCCAATAAGGGTGGCCTACCTGTCCTAGTACCTACCACACCTCCATCTAACTGCAATTATTTTACCATGTTATTGTGAAGATATTATGATTCTGTAAGTTGCACAATTATTATAGATATAATAGCTCACTTTGGACCAGTTGGAAACTATCTGACATGGAAGAGTCCATTACTGTGAGGCGGGGGAGGACACTACATAAAACCTTCAATATCTGTTTAATGGTTGATATATGGACTTTTTGTTATAGAACAGTTTAGGCTTAGAATGCCTTGTTTTATCATTTCCCAAAGTTATGCCCTTTCCTCCTGGGACAGCCTGTATATATACAGTATATATACTGTATATATATATATATATATATATATATATATATATATATACTGTATATATATATATATATATATATATATATATATATATATATATATATATATTGTGCCTTGAAGAGTTTCTCTAATAAGGTTCAAGAATATATTTTGGAATATATATATTCATGTTTATCTACAATTATCCATCAATATATTTATCTATCTATTTATCTGTCTCTGTGTATAACTATATATATATTGTGCCTTGAAGAGTTTCTCTAATAAGGTTCAAGAATATATTTTGGAATATATAATTATATATTAATGTTTATCTACAATTATCCATCAATATATTTATCTATCTATTTATCTGTCTCTGTGTATAACTATATCTTTTAAAACTTTTTTGTAAGCTAGTTTCGTCCCTTTCTCAGGAGCAAGAAATACAAATTTGGTGGGTGTGGTTTGGCTTATCTCGGCTATTCCCAGTCTTCCCGTGAGGTACTGTAGAGGGGGTTCTGGGGTTCCCATTTGCGTAGATATTTCAATGGGTTTTGGTGAGGAACTTGCATAAAATATTCCTCACTGTATTGCATATCTGGCTGGAACTGGTTATACACCTTGGTCGTTTGTCTCTGGCCCTGCCGTTGGTTGAGCAGGGATCCCTGTGATTGGTTCTGACTCGAACTCTTTTTTCGGGCAGACTGACCTAAGCTCCCGGGGATTAGAGCAGGGGTAGATCTGGTAAAAGGGGCAGGCTGACCTATACTCTCAGGGATTAGAGCATGGGTAGGTCTGGAAACATAGGCAGACTGATCTACTTTGGCAGGTGTTAAAGCATGGGAAACTGGTCTTGTTCTATTTTCTCTCTTCTTCTCTTGATGTTGTCCTCTCCTGGTCTTCTTGGTTTCCTTAACCCTCTCCGACATATGACGCGATTTTGAGCCTATTGGGGATACTTTAAAGCCTTTGTTACCATCAGGGATATTTAGAAACCTTTAGTTTAGTTACTTCAACCTCTGCAGTTGTCTTTGAGTTAGCTGTGGGCAGAAAACTAATTTTGGAGAGGTAATTATAAGAGTGAGAGAACTCTTATTTCTTATTGCTAATCTGGCAACTTCTGCGTCATAAATGCGTGAAAGGGTTAATGACAGCTATTCTGGTTCTGGCAGGCTGCTCCTTCCCTGCATGATCAGGGTGTCTGCTGTCACAGCCTTGTCCCTGTTTTTGAACTCCGTCATCTCATATATACTGTATATATATATATATATATATATATATATATATATATATACTATATACTGTATATATATATTGTGCCTTGAAGAGTTTCTCTAGTAAGGCTCAAGAATATATTTTGGAATATATCTATTAATGTTTACATTAAAATATCCATCAATATATTTATCTGTCTTTGTGTATAACTATCTATTATAAACCTTTTTTTGTAAACTAGTTTCGTCCCTTTCTCGGAGCAAGAAATACAAATTTGGTGGGTGTGGTTTAGCTTGTCTCGGCTGGTCTTCAATGGATGTTTGACTGTACTACATTATATATTTGTGGACAGTGGCAGGATTTTTTTTTATAATAGTAGTATTGGAGTGGAAACTATTTTTCTGGGAATTTTGAGCAATACAATGATAAACACAATTGCTGTAAGTTAAGGTTCAGCTTGTGTTGAGAAATTTAGAAACATCACTGAACATAATGCTATATTCATGTTATTACCACCCACCAATTATCTTATATATATACCTAATTAATGACATCAATGACACTAATGGTTACAAGTGGCATTCCAAGGATTTGAACCAAGGGTACTCACACCGAAATTCAGTGCACTAACACATCATTTAGCCTTTCAGTTGATGCGCACAAGTCCTCACTTAATTTTGGATAACGTTTGGCGATTTTACTCAGCTTTGAGAGAGAGATAGAGAGAGAGAAAGAGAAAGAGGTAATAAATCTCACTATACCCAATCGCTATGTCTGGGATTGAAGTACCGAAAGACCCAATAAAGCATACACAGGGGATCGCCTTTCCTCTCTTATTAACCCCTTCAGGATTATGACGCATTTTTACAGTTGATTTTGGCTATTACTAGACAATTTTATCATGTAAAGAAAACATCTGTTTGAGGCAAAGGGATAATTTAGGTAGACTTTACCTCTTTGATTGCTAGAGATTTTTTCAAAGCTGTATAAAATCGGCTGATGGAAGCCAGAAGAAGCTGCTCAAACGCTTTACAATCCTCAAAAGTTTAACCCTTAGAAGATACAATGACCCTTATATTATCTGTTTTCTGGATTTTATTACATGATTGTATTCAGATTAGGAAGCATATATGGAAGTCAGAGGGTTAACAGTGATGGTCTTCAATCTTTTAATTCCCACACGACTATCTTTAACCCTGGGGGTAAGGGATTAGAATATGCCCCACGTGCCTTCTGCATGTCATAAGAGGCGACTAAAAAGGTTGGGTCGGTGGGCTTGCGACCCCTACCCGTGAAGAAAGACGTAGCAACAATAAACCAACAATCAGCCTCGGATGCGGACGGACCCTGTGTTGACGAACCCCGACCAACTAAGGACAAGCTTACGGACATTCTGAGAATAGCTACATGGAACGTGAGTGGCATGAATGATGGCACAAAAGAGAGAGAAGTACTAGGAGTGTTAGTGAATGCCAGGCTGGATGTATGTGGAATAACGGAGACCAAATGGAAGGATACAGATGTGAGAGAGAGGGAGTGTGGAATAGATGTGTGTGCTGGAGTGAGTGAGGGAGCAGCGAGAGAAGGTGCGTGTTTGTTTGTAAGTAACAAATGGAAGGAGCGTGCAAGAGAATATGGGCCTGTGGGTTCAAGGATTGTGTGGGTGAGAATGAAAGTAGGAATACAAACGTGTGTGACTATGTGTGTGTATGCTCCGACAGAGGATAAAACAGTAAGAGAGAAAGAGGAGTTCTGGGTGAATGTGGAGGCATGCCTGGATAAGTTTGACAAGAACGAAAGAATATTTCTGATTGGGGATATGAATGGTAAGGTGGGTGATAGGAAAGTTGATGGAGTGGTGGGAGGTACCATCAGAGGTGAATGGGAATGGTAGTGCGCTTGTGGACGTATGTGTGGGGAGGAGGTTGTGGACAGCCAAATCCTTCTTCCGACACAGAATGATACACAGGTACACATGGAAAGTGGTGTGAACGATGAAGGATAAGACAGTGGTGGAGTGAAAGTCACTGATCGATTATATATGTGTGGATGAAAGAATGAAGAAATCTGTGATGGATGCTAGGGTGTATAGGGGTACCGGAGGGGGTCTGTCTGATCATTATATAGTAGTAGCTAAGGTTAGGATACAAAAGAAATGGGTGAGGAGAGCTGGATTGAGGCGAGAGGAAGGTGGAATGGTGAAGATGGTGGAGAGGCTACAGGAGGAGGAAATCAGGGAAGAGTACAGAAGAGCAGTAGAAAGACGACTAGGCGGGTTCGACCTGGAAGATATGGAGGAAGTGGAGGAGATAAGCAAGGTGTTTAAGGAAGTGATCTGTGCAGCATGTGAGGGGGTGTGTGGAGTAAGGAGAAGAGGGAGGGGAGTGTACAGCATGGTGGACAGAAGAGGTAAAAATAGCTGGGGAAGACAAGAAGAATGCGTATAGAGAGTGGTTGGGTAGTAGATGGAATGAAGATTTGGAGAGGCGGAAATGAGCGAGTTATGTGGAGAGAAAGAGAGTGGTGAAGAGAGTAGTGAAGGAAAGTAAGAGAAGAGTAGATGAAGAATTTGGAAGGAATCTGAGTGTAAAATGGAGGTAATGTAAGAAACTGTTCTGGAAAGAAGTCAAGAAAGTTAGGGAAGGTAGCAAGGGAAACAGTAAGGGTGTGAAAGATAAGAATGGGAGAATGCTAGCCGAGAAGAAAGATAGAGTCGAAAGATGGAGGGAGTACTTCAACGAGTTGCTAAATGTAAGGAATAAAGAGCCAGCAAACATAGTTCGATATGGTATGGGTGGGAGAAGAAGAAAAGTAGTGGAGGAGGAGGTGGGGATCAGGAGGTCAGAAGTGTGGGAAGCCATGAAAAGAGTGAAGTTGGGGAAAGCACCAGGAACAGATGGAGTGTGTGGGGAAATGTTGAGGTATGGTGGTGAGATAGTGATCGAATGGGTATGGACAATGTGCAAACTAGCATGGGAGAAGGGGAGGGCACCCGATGACTGGAAGTCTGGCATAATAGTCCCCCTATATAAGGTGTGACGCACCCAGTGCGTGGCAACGCAACCTGATTGTACTCCTTGGTACTCCACTGTACCGCCCGTACCACTGTACCGTGCTGGCTACCGTCAGCAGCTATGTATATTGAGTGTGACAACTTATAACTATGTTCTTTGTATCTCTGCAAAGGTCTCGTCATGTGCTAACCAGTGATGGGTTTTGTTTTAAGCCATGTCGAGACCTTCCATTTAATATGTAGTATCAATAGAGAAGTTGATAGATAAGACAATGGGAGTTCAGAGAGAGAGAGTGAGTTAGGCTTCAGAGCGAGAGGGTAGCAACGCGCCACGCTGCCGGAGTGGTGGTTGCCAGACGTATGGACTGGTTGGCAGCCTTGCGCTTATAGCTGGGCGCGACAGGGTTGGTAGTCCATTGCCGCCTGCCTATGCTGCCTGGGTTGCCCATGTTGTCGTACAGCACATTGCCTGGAGGCTCGCTGTGTGTTCCATGATCAGGTTGCCTAGAACCTTTGAGATTCTAACATCCCTTGCCCTCTCTCCCAATTTCTCACGGTTGCACTCTTTCTCTCTGACGACATTACTCTCATTTCATTCTTCTCTCTATTTAAATGCATAACCTTCCCTTGAGGTCCTAAAGGAGTTTCAGCACTCACCTCTCGTATTACTCTTAGGACAAGCATATATTTACATGTATTAGATTTAAGGGGTTAATGTGAACAGCGATCTTCTTGATGAGGATAGTTGGTGAACGTTCTACATGTTCACGAGTTATATGCCCCGCTCATCATCCAATTTGTGACTAGACTGGTGCCATGTGTAAGAGCCCGACCATGCCCAGGAGTTGTCTGTAGAGGGGCGAGGACTTAGCCTTGATTTGCATACCGAGCCAGGAGCGAGTGTAGTACCAGAGACTACAGCTCGCTCGTAGTGCCGGTATAGTAGAGTAACGTAATTTATCTGTCCTTGTGTTCTCTACAGTCTTTTCCTGGGTTCTCGCTTTCGGTGCTGGGACTCGTTGTTCCTGTGACTTGGCCTGCTAGCTAGAACACATGGGGATGATGAGTGGGATATATCTTTATTTTACTATGCATTGCAGCTCTCTTTAAGTTTATGTATGTAACACTTTACAATACACATTACTCACACACAAGACAACACTATTAATACTTTCATGTATCAATTAACTGCACTGTCGTTTTGCTGCTGTGTCCGGAGTTCTGTTGCGTAGGGCGCATACGGACTCAGAGGGGAGACAGAGTGAGAGAAGCGAAGTAGCCTATGCGGTAGTAGGCTACCGGCACAGTACTGTTGCCTGCAACCTTTTAGTTATTCCAAGTATAGATTCATTATTATAATAAGTGACTACTATTTATGTTCCTTCCATGTGTATTATTAGGTATCTACTGGATCATGAACATCTTGTATGCTACATGCTAGTGCATGTTAGTAGGGGACAGTTATTCTAGTGCACGCGCTTTCAAGTAGGCGTGTACATTTGTCATTTAGCATTTCACTGTCATACCTTTAGCCTGCTTCTATTCTACATTATTAGAGGCTTAATATTAACGTAGTTTCTTGAGTATTGCATTTCTTTATTAATAACGTAACCTATAAATGTCTGAGGGAGTTTAGCCTCATAGCCTACCCCTGTTGTACACTTTCGCCGAGTTAAGGTACCTCGTTACCATAGACGATAACTCTGTAGGGCGTTGGTGCTTTTGTTGTCTGGAGCATATAGTATTTGGGACTGGAATCGAGCGTGTCGTTGTCACATAAGCCATTTCTGTCCTACGATCAAGAATCCCGAATATGTATTGCCGATCCAGCCGTAACAAAATGGCGACCTTGCACAAGATTCAGTAGTATCCTATCACATGTTTTTTGGAGAACTATTCTATGCTACCTAGTAGAGCTGGCTAGAATTTTCTTGCATATTGGAGGAATTTTTATTGTGTCATTATTGTATTGGTGGACTTGCAGATTGTTTCGTTGGGGGTGTCTAGAGTAGAGTCATTCAAGCATCTTTAACATTTTGTGAGTCGAGACTGCAATTAGTAATAAGCACTTTTTTTTTTTTATGAACAGCAATTGTATAACCAGCACTATGTCTAATGACTCATCATTTACGGGGGAGGATAACACGGTACAGCCTAGTGACCAGCAAGTACAACAGATATTTAGGGAGGGGAGTGTTATAAGTGGAGAGAGGGATGCCCGGGCATTTTTGCAGACACCTTTGACCGAACAGCGCCTGCAGGCTATTGATTGTTACGGTCTTCGCTGTTTAGCCACGGTTTTGGGGCGGGACTGTCCTGACAGTTGGCCCAAGAAGAATTTGGTGGCATGTTTGTTGGGTGATGGCGATGGGGCGGTGGGTGGAGTGGGGTCTTGGGGGGTTCCCTCCAAGCCTCCATTCCACTCTACCCCTGAGCTGGGCCCTCAGCCAGCGAGTCTTAGCACGATGCAGCAGGAGGGTTCTCAATGGCAAGCTGGCTTACCCGTAAACACGTCTCGGTGTGGATCCCCCATTTTGTGCTCTCCCCCCCCAGGCCTGTCTCCTGAGATGTTATTTCAGCTAGAACTAGCTAAGCTTAAGTTGCAAGAGAGTCAACAGGCTAGTATAGAACGGATTAAGCTGCAGGAGACTCAGATACAACAGGCTAGTATAGAACGGATTAAGCTGCAGGAGACTCAGATACAACAGGCTAGTATAGAACGCATAGAGGTTGCTAGAATCCAAGCCAATCAGGATGCAACCAGGTACCAGGCTGAAATGGATGTCGAGAAGTCTAGAGTAGAGACCACGGGGCGTCATCTCGGTGGTGGGCACCGGGTTACAGACTCACTTTCGCATTTAATTAAGTTAGTACCCGCATTTGATGAGACAGCAGTGACTGAGTTTTTTGCTTGTTTCGAAAAGAAGTGTCGTGAGTATGACTGGCCGGAGGTTAAATGGGCAGCATTAGTTTCATCACGTCTAGTGGGTAAGGGGTTGAAAGCCTACGATGCACTGTCACTGGACGAGAGTATCGTGTATGGACTGGTGAAGGAGGCTGTGCTCCGGGCCTACGAACTGCAACCCGAAACTTATAGATTGAAGTTCCGTGGCGTGAATAAGAAGACCGACGTCAGTTTTATGGAGCACGCACGGGACTTAACAGATGCATGTAATAACTGGTTTCGGTCCGAGCACGCAGAGTCGGCTGAGGAAATTAAGCAACTTTTCTATCTGGAACAGTTTTACAAATGTACTGGAACCGATCTAACGCTGAACATTAAGGAAAAATGTCCCAAGACAGTAGAGGAGGCTGCCAAGATGGCAGACCTCAGATTATCATTGATTCGTGGTTGCGGTGCCGCTCAGAGGGCTGAGTCAGGGCAGAAGGGGCGCTATACCCCACCCACCAGAGTTTTCGATAATAACAAATCCTATGACACACATAACCACACTAAAAGCATTGCACCTAATAACACCTACAAACACAAGCCTCTCCCGTTTACTAAAGGTCAGGCCCCTTCTTCGCCCGCACAAGGGAAGAAGCCCATTGGGGATGTGAAATGTTACAAATGTCAGAAGCTAGGCCATTATTCACGTGAGTGCCCTAGTAACACTCCCGCTAAGCCGGTGTCATTGGTTCACAGTATCGGTGTGTCTCTGAAGGCTGCAGCAACTGCCCGGGGTAGGTTGTCAGCAGCTGAGGCACACGCGGTAAAGAAGCGTACGGAAGGCTCGACACCTGTCCGGGACACTTTCTGTAACCATCGGGGACACGGGTTTGTGAGCTGGGGGAGTGAACTACGGAGGGTTGACTTGCTGAGGGATACGGGGGCTTCGCAAACTTTGTTGAGGAACTTCACAGGGAAACCGATAAATGCGGCCAGAGTTGTTGTGGTGCAGGGTATAAATGCTACGAGGTCATACCCACTTGTGAGGTTGGAGTTGAGAGTGGGAGAGGTGTGCAGGGAGCTGGATGTAGGGATCGTTGAGTGTTTGCCAGTTGAGGGCGTCGACCTTCTTCTCGGCAACGACTTTGCGGTGCCCACTTCCGGGACTCCACCCTTAGTCGTTGCCGAGAGGGCGGCCGACGTGGATGGTGAGAATCGGGAATGGGTTGGGAGGTGCCAACAGGATGAGATGGCCTGTGTGGTAACCCGATCTCGCTCTGCGGCTCCTGCACAGCCTAGCACTCAACCTCGGGGACAGTGGAGGAAGGATCAGGAGAAGGTTGCTAAGGGCAGGAAAAGGGACATTGATTCTGCTGCACTTCTCGGTGATTCGGTACTTGGACCTATAATAAACACGGGAGTTGACTCTGGCCCAGATATGGTGTGTAACAAGGCAGAGTTGGGTAAGACTTCGCGTGAGGCAAGAGCTGTAGCGAGAGCCACTAAGGCAGTAGAGCCTACTAGCCGGGGTAATGTCTTATTACAAAACCATCTTGATGCATTGACGCCCAGGGACATTAGTGAGCAGCAGCTGCAAGACGCTAGCCTAGCTCGTTATAGCAATGGTGCCATAGAGTTGGAGGAAGATGGGGATGCGAAGCCGGGAGATTTCTTTAGGCTCAACAGGATATTGTACCGCAGATTTCTAGACCCCAAATCGAAGTGGGAGGGCGGTGCGAGGGTAGTAGACCAGGTGGTTGTTCCAAATAAGTATAGAGAGTCCTTATTGTGTCTGGCGCATGATGTGCCGGTGGCGGATCATTTGGGGGTAACAAAAACATTGGCGGCATTGGGCAGGTTTTTCTGGTGGCCTGGGGTCAAGGCTGATGTCTGTGCATGGGTGGCTGGGTGTGCGACCTGCCAGACAACGGGGAAGCCTAACCAGACAATCCCGAAGGCACCTTTGTTTCCCATACCTGTCACCGGGCCTCCGTTCAGCAAAGTTGTAGTAGATTTGGTTGGCCCTTTCCCGCCTACTAGTAGTGGCAATAAATTCCTGTTGACAATCATGGATGTGGCTACGAGATACCCGGACGCATACCCCATGAGAAACGGCTCGGCAAAGGCAGTTGTTAAAAACTTATTATTGTTCTGTTCCCGTTATGGATTTCCACGTGAGGTGCAGTCAGACCAGGGGAGCAATTTTACATCCAAATTGTTCAAGCAAACCCTTCAGTTGCACGGTATATGTTCTGTAGTGTCGTCAGCCTACCATCCCGAGAGTCAGGGAGTCTTGGAGCGGTGGCACTCGACCCTGAAGAGTATGCTACGCTGTTACTGTGCAGAACATGACACTGATTGGGATTTGGGTCTGCCGTATGTTCTGTTCGCTGCACGTGAAGTCCCAGGAGAGAGCCTGGGGTTCAGTCCAAATCAACTAGTCTTTGGCCATAATGTGAGAGGACCTTTAAGTATGGTGAAAGAGATCTGGGAGGGCGAAGAGAAGCCGGGGTCTGTACTTAAATATGTCCTTGAGAGCCGGGAGAGACTTATAGGTTGCATGGCAGCGGCAGGTAATAACTTGGTTAATGCACAGGCGGTCATGAAGCACCAGTATGACGCCAAGGTGAAGCTTCGGGAGTTTTCGGTGGGTCAGGAGGTAATGTTGCTTTTACCTTTGCCTGGACACCCCCTTTCTGCCAAGTTCATTGGGCCGTATGTGGTGGCTAAGAAACTGTCCGACCTTGATTATCTCGTTGCAACACCTGACCGTAGGAAAAAACATCAGTTATGTCATGTTAACCTCATGAAAGAGTATGTGAGACGCCCCTCAGAGCCTCTCACTGTCCCTGTGCTGGCCTGCAGCGGCCAGGGTGGAGAAGGAGGTGGGGACAGTCATGCTGCTGAGGAGGATAGCTGGGACTGTGTCATTTCCGCGGAACAGTGGGCGGGGAATACTGAACAAGAGGCTAGGCAAGCTGTAAGTCACCTGCCTGAGCACCAGGGTGCTGCTGTCCTAGGCCTGTTCAGGTCATACCCCTCTGTTTTCGCCGAACACCCAGGTCTCACTACTCAGGTAACGCACGACGTGGACGTCGGTGATAATGTGCCCTTCAAGTCAGTGCCCTACCGTGTGCCCCCGGTAAAGTTGCCAGCTTTACGGGAGGAGTTAAAGTACATGGTTGAGAGAGGGATGATCACTGAAGGTTATGTGAAGTGGACATCACCCATCACGTTGCAGCCAAAACCTGACGGCAAGGTGCGGTTCTGCATAGATTTTCGTAGGCTAAATGGCTTGACCACTACCAACCCTTACCCTTTGCCTCGAGTTGACGACAGCGTGGACAAGATAGGGAATGCAAAGTACCTTACTAAAATTGATCTTGTAAAAGGCTACTGGCAAGTACCCCTGTCGGACCGAGCTAAGCAAGTTTGTGGTTTTGTGGTAGATGGCAAGACCTACCAATGTAACGTAATGCCTTATGGGCTTAAGAACGCACCTGCCACGTTTCAGAACCTGATGAACGATATTTGTGACGAAATCCCTAACTGCACGGTCTACCTTGATGACGTGAT